>JBAMYA010042125.1:0-14785 GCA_037176975.1 Arrhamphus sclerolepis
ATGCTTTGAGTTATCTGTTCCTATGCATTGCTTTACCCAAATAATGAGAGACTCAGGTCAGCAACCCCAAACAGTCTTAACAGCCAGGAATGTCGAAAAACATAAATGGGAGAGGCCACCCTAAGAAATGTGTAATCTTTACCTTTAAATCATTTGATAAAATCCTAATACAACATTCTAGACTGTAACAATGCCATATTGGCAGTAAAGATGAAGTGGCCGTTTCTGTGGTAAACAGTAAAAATAGTGCCAGACATCTGTTGTGAACCAGGATGCCAGAATATTAGAAAAAGAGGAACAGCGCTTTTTATCGCATATTCCACTCTTTTCATTTATTGCTCACTGGGTCTGGTCCACTTGCACTTTTCTGATGTCAGAGATGTCTCCTCCTCCCTGTCATTATGATGCTGCATTACCCTGCACAAAACAGCTGACACAAGCAGCTCTCACTGAATCCAGCTGTGCAGCTGCAGTGGACTCCAAGCACAACAGCATCCTTTCTGACCACTACCCATGCCTTCAGCTGAGTCTTTAGTCTTTGTGAATGGCTAACCTGAAAGAATAAAAAGGTTTAGGTGCTACCTCATGCATAAAATAAAATGCATGAGGTGGTGCCAAAACATTTTCATTCACACAGTAAAGAGACAGCCTTGCTTATCTGGCAAAAATCCACAATAATATTTGTTTCAAATTAACCTGCCCATTACATTAGCTTACACTTGTGCCTTTCTTTAGTGCTTTTGTTAATTAAATGAATGATGTGCCACTTACCCTTCCAGTAACGATAAAATAATCCTTTACTGAAAGATTCCAAAGCTGAATATTGTTCACAAATCCAGGGCACACCGTCCATTTATGCCTCTCGAGGCTTTTGTATTTTTTAGAGAATCCCTGCAGTATGACGAAGGAAAGTTGATGAACTAGTGATATAGGTCAAGATATTGAAGGTCTGGCAGCTCCATTGCAGTTTCAGTGCTTTCAAAAAGTACTCCTGGAGCATTTTCGGGTCAGTAATATTCAGTTTTTCTATTTTAGCAACATAGTTTTCAATATTCTTGGGTTGAAATGCTCAATCAACTTGGATGCTTGGAAATTCATAATTATGCAGTGACTTTTGGGCAGCACGGTGGCTTGGTGGTCAGTACTGTTGCCTCACAGCAAGAAGGTTCCTGGTTCGAGCCTCCACAGGGGCCTTTCTGTGTGGAGTTTGCATGTTCTCCCCATGCTTGCATGGGTTCTCTCTGGGTACTCCTGCTTCCTCCCACAGTCCAAAAGCATGCATGTCAGCTTATTTGGTAACTCTAAATTCAACATAGGAGTGATTGTGTGTGTGGCCCCTGTAAAAGAGAACATTGATCTCAGTGGGACTATAAAGGTTAATAATAATAATAATAATGATAAAAATAATAATAAAACAGTTTGGCCACATGCCACGCCACATGTTGAAGTGTCCAAGGGCAGGAGACTTTTCCCCCTGATAGGCTCAGGAGGGTAAGACTGTGTGAACATCGCCCTGCTGTGTAGTGTGTGCATATAATAGAAACACTGAAGTATGAATGTGTGCTTGTGTGAAAAATGAGGAAGACATTTTAAACTACTTTTGGATAAGGTTAAACATTTTCTACATGGGTGTAATACCATTTACCATGCAGCTTTTACTGCACCCTATTACTCTAATATATGTTGTCTTCCATCACTTCACTGAATCTTATTTACCTTTTCAAGGTTCGAAGATTCGTACAAAACATAATTGATCATATTTGTCCTAATTATTCTAGAAAAATCTGACTTATTACAGCCACACCAATATTGTTTAAACAGTGATGCCTGTATGATAATGGCATTGTATATGTATGATGATGAATGAATGAATGAACGAACAAATGAATGAATAAACAATATATTATATACCACTTCTCTTTTGTGTCTATAACTGTCAAAACATTATCATGATTTATACAAATCAGTTTCACGCAGTAACACAAATTTTGTAAGCGAAAGATGAATAGGCTGAAGCTTATTTTTGCCTATGCAGTACCTGTTCTCTTCAATGGTATATGAGCTTGTGCTGCTTTGTTTTGTTTTGTTTATTGGGTCACAAAATTCTAATTTAGTAAGCTTTTGTTTGTTTGTTTTTTTCTCTTTTTAATAAATAAACTAAAGCTTGTTGTCACACAAAGCCCTTAAACCCCACAGTATTTAAAATTTCCAGGGAATCCCATGAGTTTAAGTTTGTTTGGATTGGAACCTTGGAAACTTACTCAGAACAGGACACATTGACTTTCTTTATTAGTGTGTGTGTATGTTTGTGTATGTGTGTGTGTGTGTGTGTGAGGGTGGTTTACATCTTGAACAAATTTCCAGTGCAAAGACGATAATAATAATTAGCATTGCAAATCGCTGAGCTTCTTTAGAAACATGAGCTCATTTTCGTGTTTCCTCCACTTCTCCTCTTCCAGTTTTGTCTTTGATTTTTCTAGTGTCCAACTCAAAAGGCTGGGCTTGCGTTAGATAATCGGATCATTTAGTTGCTTTAATTTCAAACCGTAGGATGAATTCACCCACTCTTCTCTCTTCGTTTCCTTTATTCATGGCTGTCTCCTTCCCTCTGGGCTTTCTGTGTTTTCTCGTACAAATTTCAAAGCTTATTTATGTAATCAACTCATTTAGCTGCCTTTATTTTAACAACACTGAAGTGACACCCCCCCCCCCCTTTTTTTTAATCTGTGATAAGCACTATATAAATGAACTTTACTGACTAACTTACTTACGTCATGACAAGGCAGAGAGCTAGTTATCTAGCTTTGTTTTGTGTGTGTGTGTGTGTGTGTGTGTGTGTGTGTGTGTATAGTACATATTTTTTGATACTATGACAAACAAGGTCAGTCTCAACTTACTATCCTGTTACCTAAATTATATTTGTGTTGATGATGTTTGTTTTTTTTCAACAAGAAATATATTTTTCTGTAAATCTGTAGATTGTGTTCAGTATCATCAAGTTATTAGCATGGATGCTATGTTGCTGTGTTTTATACATTTGCTAGTACAAAGCGAGAAACTCAGTCCTGTTACTTTAACTGTTGTATTCACACACACACACACATAGATAAATATTACAATGGCATGAGTTTTGGTAACAGGACTGAAGAAAAATGCAGCCGTCCTCTGCAGTAAAGTAGCTTTAAATCGTCCAAGACACAATATAAATAGTTAATCATTTTGAGGCGCTCATAAGAAGCAAATGGCATCGATTGCGTAGAATTGAGGCCCTTTTAGGTTGATGTTTGAACCAGATATGGTAATTTTTCTAGAATTTTAATTAGAGTGACACAGTAACAGACTTGAGAACAGAAAATGTTGTGTTTGAGCTGTTTTCAGCCGAGTCATGCCCTCCAACTGTAGATGTTTGACATACAGTCTGGAACATGAAGCTTGAATTTTTACTCTTTTAAAGTCTTGTCGTCCTTTCTGTGCAGGCATGTGTGTACAAGTGTGTGCATTAGTGCTGAAATTTTTTTTTTTTACCATGGTAAATATGATGCTTAATTGCCTTTTTGATCTTCTGTTGTTTCTTAAAGGCACCATATGTAGGAATTAAAATGTAGAATATTTGAAAATTAACTGCATATATTTCAAACACTAAGAAATTTGACCCCATGTTGAATACGTAGGTCTGCTGTGTTGGTGAAAATAACGTACTATTTAGTGGAGGGTAGCCTGTCAAATAATGTAATACCACTTTCTCTTACTACAAAGGGTGTCCACATTGCTGCTAGCAGCTTGGACGTCCTTTTGGCTTCAGAACTGCCTGAATTCTTGGCGGCATAGATGCAGGAAAAGTGAATAATTCATGGGGTTCATTAGCATGCCGACATGAGTCGTGAATCCCTGCCGTCCTGCCACTTTTGCCCGAGGACGGTTGGAGATCCGCCCTCCTCCCCGAGCTCTCGTCAATACTGCATGAAATCATATGGCGCTGTCATGGCGACATGTGGTCCGCGGATCCACGCTGGCTCCTGTCCTGCTGAAATTCGTTCATCGGGATGAGGGCTCGTGGCAGAAATGAGGTCTCCCCAGGTTTCGGTTAGACTGTAAGGAGCTCCATCAGACGCTGGGTTGCCAGGGAACCATGAAGAGTGTGGCGTCAGGCTGGATTTCCAGTGTCGGGAGTCTGGCCGTGGAGGGTCATCAGCGCTTTGAGCTGTGTGCTGAGCATGCTCAGTGATCTCCTGACTTCTGAAAAGCCGTGCGTTTGTGTGTTCAGCTGTCTGCCAGGCCAGCATTAAATTTTAAAGTCTACGTGGTCCTGAAATATTCACGACTCTGGTCTGGTGACAACTTGTGTGTCAGTGTGTGTGTTAGTGGAGGAGATGGCCGTGGACATTTAAGAGTCGGTGAGAGGACGCCGCCGAGGCCGGATAACGACGGCGCTCCCGGAGTACGCAGATTGACTGACTGTTTTTTATTTAATTTTATTTTTGAATGAGAGCGCGTGGCTGACGGCAGCTGATGGTAAGAAGATCAAACTGATGCCTGCAGGAAAAGAAGTACTTTAAATTGCTTTTCCTTAAAAGCTGTAGCGGTCGCCGTGTTGGAGTACGTGCTGTAAAAAATAAATCCCCAGCGTTTGCTTGCGTAGCGAAGCTGTCATTCATGCCTTTCAGAGTCGTGTCATTTCACAATCCAAGAATGTGGTTAGAAGGATCTGAGTTTGCAGTTTCTGTGTGAGAGGCACAAGCTGTCTCTTCTTTTTTCTCTTTTTTTTTTTCCCTCCTGTCTTTAGCTGCCAAAAGCATTCGCCCTGCCTTCTGAAACTCTCGGACTCGTCTATTTATAGCTGCCGTCTTGTGAAAATTATTGGAATCATCCCATCTTTGTCAGTATTGAATTATAGGCCTGCTGCGTTTTTGAATAAAGAGAGCTGTTCAGCCTGGAAACTTCCAGAATAATTGAGGGTTTTCACATTCACATGAGCCGTTTTACTCCTAATTTTCTGCTTTTGTGCTGCTGCTTTCAGCTAAAATACAAATTTTAAGACGCATCAAATGGAGTATTCACTTTACAGCCTTCAGCGCGCCTTGTGCACTCTTATTTAAAGTGTTACCATTTTAAACCTTGTATTTATTTAATTTTTTTGTAGGATCCATCAGTGACACAAGCAAGACAGACGACTCCTGCAGGGTTGGAGGAGTACAATCCCTTCACAGATGCTAAATCAGTGAGTACCTGAAATAGATTCACACTTACTGGAAGCTTTTACCAGGAAGCCGTCCAGACTTTGCTGACATCCACAGACACAACGTCAAAATGCATTAAGTTTAAGATATTAAGTAACTAAAACTAAATGCTTCTTATGAATAAATCCAGCTCTTGTGCTCAGAGGCCGTAGATACAGATCTAATCAGCAGTTTCCTCTTTCATTAAACTTCAGACTTCCTGCAGAAAACGGGAAGACGGCAACGTCGCAGTTAAAAGATGATTTTGATGATTTTATTTTCAGATTTCACTTTTCACGATTGTTTTGTAGTTCAGTTCACGCGTAGGAACACGCAGCTGCACCAGATACAGTTTATTCTCACAGCTGCAGCAGCTGCTGGTCCACATCCGGTCCTGCAGGTCGCTCTCCTGCTTGTCCAACGCCGGGTTCACACTGCACGATTTTAACGGTCTTATAAGATTAATTCAAGTCAAATTGCACAATGTGAAATCGGATAATTAATTAATTAATTTTCAGCATGATGGAGCGAACGTTCAGCGGTGGCTGTGGCAGAAGTAAATCTGACGCAGCATCTTCACCTCATCTGCAGATTGTGTTTTCTTCTAAAACATAGCTGGGTTTTCTTTCTTTCTCTCCTCGGCCGCTCAAATGATGGAAAAAAAAAGAGTCATCCATTAACCTTTTTAACGTAGCTGAAGTGTAGTTGGGCGTAGCAGTGTTCATGCTGCTTCTCTGCAAACGCCGTTTCAGAGACGAGTATTCTAGCAAATGTTTACCGACGTCCTCGTCTGGTTAGTGACACGTTGATTTCTTTCAGCGCCACAGCTTCGTCGGCAGTGTCCGACCCGTAACGCATCTGCCTTGTGTTTCCCTCGTAGACGCCTGCGGGCATGGCGCCCAAAGCTCCAGGCCCCGCCGGCACGCAGCCCGCCATCATGAAACCCACAGAGGAGGCCTTCTCACAGCCGCAGGCGCAGGTAGACCTCGACTCAGAACCAGAAGCCAAACCAGCAGAGGATGGGTCACACTGGTCTGTAATACTTCCATTTAGAGAAGAGCTGCTGGTTATGGCTGTTTTATTCTTTTAAGTTCTTTTTTTTTTTTCTTTCCTTTTTTTTCATCTTTAATAGTCAAGTTGATCATCACCTACAGATTCTAACACCACTAAAGCTACAAAAGATGCGTATATGCCTGATAAAATTCATTTAAGTGCTTTAAAGTCACAAACAACTCAAAAGGTGTTTCCCCTCCAGAATCTCAGGGTTTTGTGACATCACAGATCTAGATCAGCATAATTCTGTATCCATGTAAAAGTTTCTGACTCCGCCCCCTGAGACCAGCTGCTATGAACACATCTGTACGGAGCGGTAAAAAGATGCTAATGTGTCTGCTTTAAAAATGATGCTAGGTAATGAAACGTTGGTGGAAAGTGCATCACTGCAGGTGTTGTCGCATCACTGCAGGTGTTGTCGCATCACTGCAGGTGTTGTCGCATCACTGCAGGTGTTGTCGCATCACCTCGTGGTGTTTTAAACATGTAGCGGCTGTGTTTCATTCTGTTATCGAACCGTCCGGGTGAAGTTGACTCAAAATCCAAAGATAGAATAACTCTGGATGGTGCGTCTTGTTTAAGGTAGCGCCAGCAGGACGCAGAGGAGAGGGAAAGGAAAGATTCTTGTCTGCTGAAATCAAATAGTCAAACATCTGCGTGCAGGAGCCGTCCGGCGCCGCTGAGCTGCTGAGGAGGCAGGAGGAGCTGGAGAGGAAGGCTGCAGAGCTGGACCGCCGCGAGAGAGAGATGCGGTCGCTCAGCGCTTCAGGAGGTCAGAACGAGTCATGAACTGAAAGTTCATGAACAAGTTGTGTATTTCTGATTTTAGAAACTGAGTGTGTTGTGTGGTCTTCTAGAAAAGCCATTTCTGATCATGGAAATTACCCAGAAACCCTCAAGGAAATGATCTGTGAATGGAAGCTTGATGCAGGAGCTAATTATTTTAGCTTAGCAGGTAGCCGAGCTCCAAATGCAGAAAGATACCGTTGTCATATTTATTAAAGTTGCAACATCGGTGTATTAAAACGGCTTCTCCAGAGTTGCCTCCCTTTTAGTTGTTTTTTTTTTTGGTCCACAAATGATTTGAAAAAGAGTAATCAAGTTTGAAGACGTCCTGACCTCATCATTTGCTTTAATTTGACGCGTGACGCTGCTCTTGTCCGTGCCCTCGTTAACGTGAAAGTACCGCTGTGAGCCGTTTACTGCAAATTACATGCACGTGCTCATCAAATGGCTTCTCTATTTTAAGTTTAAACTCTTCATGTCTGAATGTCCCAGGAAGGAAAAACAACTGGCCCCCGCTCCCGGAGAAGTTCCCCGTGGGTCCCTGTTTCTACCACGATATCACCGTGGACATTCCTGTGGAGTTTCAGAAGACGGTCAAAATCATGTACTACCTCTGGATGTGTGAGTAACATCTGTCCATGGGGGGGGGGGGGGGTGAATTAACCCACACAGGAAGTGAATAAGCAGTCATTTAAAAGGTTTTAGTTTCATTTAATCAGGAGTTAAGAAATCAAAAATGGAACTGCTCAGTGAATCCTGGTTCATCCAGATGTTCAGTCTCTAAACTTCTAGTCAGGTCCAAAAGTATTTTAGCAGTTACAGCTGCTTTTATCCACTTTACCCTTTAGACACCACAATAGAGTTGAAATAAAGCAGTCAAGATGTGATCAAAGTGCAGATTTTTAGCTTTAATGTAGGACATTTGCTTAAAATTACTTAAATTCCTAAATGAGGATCTCCATCCATCCTTTTGCTGGGGCCTTTGCCCAGATGGACCAGCTGCTGCTCTACCAGCTCCTCAACGTGTGGAGGAGCAGCTTTTAGACAATCTGAAATCTGAAATCAGATTCTAAAACAGAGATAAACTTGAATCAGAATGAAGACAAAAGTTAATGATCTAAAACGTGTGTCAAACATGGTGGAGGTAGTGTCATGGTACGGGTGCCAGTGGAAAAAAGGCTCATTGATGTTTGAAAACTGAGGAAAGACCCAGAAACGAGCAGCAACTGCAGTGAAGGTCTGCGGAGCTTCTCCAGGCATGAAACTCGGACTTGGATGGGCTTCAGTCACTGAAGAAAAACAAAATGCTCACAGTTACATCACTGGAGACTCCTAAAGGACTGAAAGTCTGCACCTTGATCACATGTTCACATGTTTTCTTTCACAAACATTGTGTTGGTGTTTAAGCTGAAAAGCACATGGATCCAGCTGTGATGTCCTCCGCTGGAAGGTCGACCCATTTTTGTATCTCACATTCACGATGCAGTAAAATGATCCACAGCTGTAACGTCATGTGCTTTAGTTTCATTCTCCTTATATTTAATCCAAAATGAGAAAACGTGGCTTTAATCTGATGAAGCTGCAGGAGCCCAGCGTGCCCTCTATAACACCCCAAAGCTTATTTTTAATCACTGGCAGTTGAATAATTGATTAGATGAACAGCATCTATCCTCATTTACTGATGATGCAGGAAAGGAAAATGAACTTATATTAATCTCAAAATCCTCAATTACTGCATGAAATGTGACAAGATGTTTATTTTCAGGAAGAGTTCTTCAGGAAATCTGGATGCAATGATTTTATAAGCCGAGCGAATATTTCAGATTTTTCTTTTTTCAAAGAGGTTCTGTCTTGTTTGACTCCATGGAGGCTGCTCTCCTCCCCCTTCGACCCCAACAGCTAGTTCCCAGTAGTGTGTGTGTGTGTGTGTGTGTGTGTGTGTGTGTGTGTGTGTGTGTGTGTGTGTGTGTGTGTCAGGGAGTGAGCGACTTCAGTGGGAATTCAGACGCCACATGACGAGCACGTGTGTGGGGTCATGTGGCCTGATAAAGGCAGCTGGTCAGATGATTGCTGGAAGGTTGGTTTTGATTCAGATTTCAGAGAATTTTAGTCATTTCTAAGTGTTTTATTGTCTGATGTAACACTTAAAACGGTCGTTTTTCTGGAAGAACGTTAAGCACACGTGATCGTGAACACGTTCGGTCTCTCTGGGTCTGTAAACCAGCAGCCTGATGTCAGATTCAACACCGTCCCGTAAAGTCCCTGAAGTCAAACAGACGCTGCTGCGTTTCCACGGCGCCGTCGCTGTAAGGACCCCAGGAAGAAGTGGTGGTGGTTAATTATTCACAATATGAAACATGAAGCTTCAGCATTTCCTCCTCTTCCAGCCCGGACTCGTCCTGGCAGGACACTGGACCCGGCTGCAGCCAGAACCGCGTACAGTAACAGGCTGAGCCTGCCCCAGTTACAGTAGAAAGCCCCGCCCAGTTTCTCACCGCCATCTTTCCCTTTCAGTTCACTCTGGGACGCTGCTGGCTAACTTCATCGGCTGCATGGCCTGGTTCTGCGTGGACACGGCGCGCGGGGTGGACTTCGGCTTGTCCATCCTCTGGTGTATCCTCTTCACGCCATGTTCCTTCGTCTGCTGGTACAGACCGCTCTACGGCGCGTTCAGGTGGGGACAGTAAATGTTCACGTGGACGGCGCTCAGCTGACCAGCCTCCTGTTTGGTAATTCATGTTTTACTTTTCTCTCTGCAGGAGTGACAGCTCATTCAGATTTTTCATCTTCTTCTTCGTCTACATCTGTCAGTTTGGCATCTACGTCATCCAGTGTATTGGGATCACTGGTTGGGGTGCAAGGTGAGATGGGGAGGGGAAACAAATGTTTCTGGGTCCCGTTCTTCCAGCGTTTTGGGAGTCCTGAAAAAGAAGACCTCAAAATGCCCCCCTGGTGTTTCATCCAGGCCAGTGTTCCTCAGCCCCACTGTCCTGCAGGGTAGATGTTAGATTGGCCATCAGGTTGTCGTGAAGGTCTACACAAGTCTGCCAGTGTCCCACTAATTAGAACCTGGTGTGTTGAAAAAGCCAGTTCAAAGGACCATCCAGACTCCAGCATCTCAGCTCTGTCCTCATCACATTAAGTCCTCTCAGAGACTCTACAAGGACAGACTGATCTGATTGGCTCCCCTAATCTACCCTAAACTGAACTAATTACATTTACAGGCTTCTGTTTGTCTTTAATGAGTGGTTGATTAACAGAAAAAGCTCATGGACATTAACATGCTCTCACATCCTCCAATATGGCGTCGTCTTTTTAAAGGTAGGGTAAGGAATTTCTAGATGAAATCAAGTTTGAAGCAAAACATGAACGAGCAAGAACCCCTCCTCGTCTGTGATTGGCTGGTATAGCGGTGGATGTGGTTTTGAGGAGACAGCCAGCACTGAACCGGGTTAGAAATCTCTGAGAATTGTTTTCCGTAATGATCTTTTTTTGTTTTAAAGATATTTTAGGCAATTTGCTTTTTTTTTTTTTTTTTTTTTTTTTTTTTTTTTTTTTTTTTCTTTTCCGTCTTCTTCATGGAGGTAATTTCAGTCCCGTCTTAAACCCTCTAGAAATGTGTGGTGGTGTATTTAACTTGCATTCCCTTCACTGCGTCATACTTGGTTGGTGTTTGGGCTTTGAGCAAAAGACTTATAAGCATTAAAAGAATCTGCACGTGAGTTTGGTCAAGCGTGGCTGTCGGCTCAGATGTCCCCCGTCCCCACAAAAAGAGACACACAAAATCGTCTTCTGTCCTTGGAACGCAGACTTGCACCCAGCACCACACGGAGTGTGCAGAAGCTTCTTAAGTCAAATGATTTAGTCAATTTTTATTTGTCTGACTTCGTCGTTATTGGAGAGGGTTGTTTGAAAGCAGCATGTTCAGCGTAGAGTTCCTAAAACGTTTATGACGTCTCTAAATAACGGGTCTTCAGTCAAACCGAAATTAGAAGCGCGTTTGTCAAAACTTTAGAATGTAAAATGTGACAAACTATTGAGGAACTTTTGTTTTTTCTGGTAAGTTCATGTCTCCAGCGAGCGATGCACGCTGCGCCTCATCGTAAGTAAATCTATAACGTGTTGTTCCTTCCTCAGTTGGCCCCGTTTGTCTGAAGATGTAACTTTGAAACGAAGCTTAATCATTTCCCAGCTGCTCTGGAGCTCGTTTATGTCTCACATTCGTTTGCCTCTCTGGTACTGAGGGTCGTTACGCACCACTTGTGTCCTCTGCAGCGGCTGGATCTCAGCTCTGACCTGCCTGAACAAAAGCATCCCCGTGGGCGTCATGATGATCCTCATCGCAGCGCTCTTCACCTCGCTGGCCGTCCTGTCCCTCATCATGTTCAAAAAGGTGGATGTGCAGCAGAGATGGAAAACATTCATTTGATCTGTCTGTGAAAGCTTTACCCATCACACCCATGTCATCGCCCCCCCTCAGGTCCACGCGCTGTACCGGACCACCGGTGCCAGCTTTGAGAAGGCCCAGCAGGAGTTTGCCACCGGCGTCATGTCCAACAAGACGGTCCAGACGGCGGCTGCTAACGCCGCCACCAGAGCTGCTCAGGGAACCTTCAAGGAGCAGCCCTGATCAGTCCAGAGAGCCTGTCCGTCCTCCTCTTCTCCCAGGTTCCCCTGTTGAACACGTGTACAGCCCTCCCCTCCCCCTTCCCTCCTCCCTCCCCTCCTCTTCCAGCCTTGTGGTTTATGAGAAGCTACGTTTGACTCGTCAGTCAACTACAACTGATACTTTCAGCCTGAGTGAGAAAACAACCACTGGGACCTGGACGGACTCTGGGACCCCCTCACCTCTGCTGCACTCTTCTTACCACTCAACCAGCTCAACTCTGTGTGGGTTTGTGTGTGTGTGTACATGTGTGTGTGGCCAGGTGAATGAATGTTTGTGTGCCTTTTTAAAATGTCTCCGTCCAAAATCACCCCAGGCCTTTCTCTGTCCCTGGCTTCTTTGATTTCTCAATCTAATCACTATTATCCTTCCTTTTCTTTTTATTTTTAATCTAATTTATTGTTTGGCTGAAGGTGATCACCTGATTTGTGTACATGTAGCTCCTTCGTTTGTCCATGAGTGTATAACGTAACACTGCCGCCCCCTGGTGGAGTGAGATGGACCTGTTGTAGATGAATGCTGTGCATTCCAGTTCACTGCTTTGCTCTCAGCTTCTCCTCAAGTCTGATCCTTCAACCCCTTAAAATGACGCTTCATGTGATCCTTCACAGGAGGACTTCTTACCAATCCAGGGACTGGTCAGGTCGGCCAGACCCGCCGATCTTTTAAAACTGGTCTGTTACTGGCCCCGTTCTCAGCCAGCTGCTGCAGAGCTGCTGCAGACACCTCAGATCTCAGGTGTGAGTCGTTAGCAG
The DNA here is from genome assembly GCA_037176975.1 of Arrhamphus sclerolepis. Taxonomy (NCBI): domain Eukaryota; kingdom Metazoa; phylum Chordata; class Actinopteri; order Beloniformes; family Hemiramphidae; genus Arrhamphus; species Arrhamphus sclerolepis. Next base: position 12,477 of record JBAMYA010042125.1, read on the forward strand.
CATTTCTGTCCAACTGCAGATACGGTTCCCCAGAGGAACCAGACCAAGGCGGGAAAAAAAGATTAGGATTCCAGCGAGACGATTTAATGACACCAGAAGGAAAAGTTGAACCAAAAATTGTTAATTTTATTTAATGCTAATAAGCAAAGACTGAAACGTATTTTGTCAGTCTGCTGGTGATGTTTGAGGCGAGGCGGCGCCTGGAACTGGATTTAGGTTGATTTACCTGCAGAAGCGGTACAAGAAAGTTTAAAAACCTGACTGAAACTAAACTGTAAGCTTACTCCATATTTTACTTTCTGACAGCAACAGAACATTTGGACTTTTTATTCAGCAGCAAATCCCACTTTAAACCGCGTTTCTGGAGCCTTCGCAGACGCTTTTTTCCGACTACACGAGAGCACATTTCTAACAGCATTGCACCTTTTCTTTCTCTCCTCATTAGCAGCTTTTTTCTTTCTTCAGTCATCATCTTAGTTCCCCTTTTTTCTTCCCCACAAGGCCTACATTTATGTTTTATGTTTCCCCCTCAAAGACATTTAAAAACGAAAAAAAAAAGGAGCAGTCAAAGCGACGGTTCCACCAATCAGCTGCATGTTTATACGGTGTTTGGAAGTCTCTGGCTTTTAGTGCCGGAGGTTCACCTCAGCGTTACTCAGGATGCTCTTCACTCGCATGACGAGGTTTTAACATACTACACGTTTATAATTTAAGAAGAAAAGTAGCACACACTGGCCCTCGTTTTTAAGTACAACTGCTGTAATAAAGGTGGAAATTAAATATTTGAAATGCTTCACCTCTAAAACCACAGTCTTTAATCAGTCGCTCTAATGGAACCAAATCTAAAAGATTTTACTGCATTTCATCTAAATTGTTTCTTGAATTGTTTTTTTTTCTACAAACTGTATAGACAGCAAAGTGCTTTCCAGCATCCAGTGGAGCCTTGGTTTGTGTGTGTTTATAAAGGTGTGTAAATAGACAGTTAGGCCTTAAGTCTTAATCTGTGCAGCGTGGACTCTTTCAGCCTCCGTTCTTCAACACGCCTCCTTTTATGCGTCTCCGCCTGGTGCAGGTGCAAAGAAACGTGAAGTTGATTCCTGAGGAAGAATCGTTCTTGCGCTCCTGCTCGTATTTCCTGACTTGTCACAGCCTTTACGTGAAGAAAGTAGTTAAACGTGCAACGCGGAGTTCTGTCCCGTAGGTGAACCGCTGCTTCGTAATCAGAGTGATACACAGTAAAACACTGAAAATGACATCAGAATGCCGTGACTGATATGCGACGACTAAATTTTAATGGAAGGAATGTTTATATATTTTGTATGATTTGCAGATGGTTTGCAGTTTGGTGTAATTTTAAGATGCGACCTGCTTTCACCTTCAGTGGCTTGTTGGTAGTTCTGAGTTTTGTATATTTATTGCATTGAGACTGAATAAAATTCTACTTTATTTGTTCCGTTGGCTCTCTTTGTTTGGAGTTATACTTGTGTCATCTGCTTACTTTTTTTTTAAAAAAAAAGAGAAACTTTATTTATTTATTTATTTGCTGTTACTTGCACTGACTTTGAAAAGCCAGATGAGGGCAGTAGTGATCAAAGAATGAGTTTTAATTTTAACTGTAATAAATCTTGTTGGTTTCCTCCAAACTTATTTCTTCTGTTGCAACATCATTTCTGCCGTCAGATGGATGTGCGGGCAGAAAAAAACAAAAACAAAGATGAAATGAATCATGATTCAGAAGTCATGAACCACTGAGCCGGAGGACGTATCAGCATGTCCAACTAAACATTATCCACATGAACTGCAATTAACTATTTGTACTTTGATGCATGTTTTTTTTTTTTTTTTTTTTCTGCTAACTTCTTTTTTTCCCTCGTTTTATTTCTGATTCAAAATCTGTCTATTTCTTTTGTTTTTAATTAGTATTTGTCTTTTAACCTTCTTGTGTAGGTCTATTATTCATATGTTCAGCACTTTGGTCAGCAGTTGCTGTTTTATTTGGTAAAGAGTAAATATCTACTTCAGCTGTGCAGTCAGTTTTGTTTTGTTGTTTTAAATTATTATAGTGGGTGAATTGGACTGCAGAGGCCTGTATCATAAAGCAGGATTAAGTTATCCTGGGTTCCTCAGACCTATCCAGTTCAATTTACCCTGACAAACCCAGTCAGGATAATCGGTATCACAACGCTGTCTATCAAGTCGGAAACTCAACCCTGGATTATCTTATCAAGACCCGTGAACGCGCACGTATAAAGGGAGGTTCCGAAGTAGCGGACCAATCACAATCATGAGCGTCATATGGGAAAGAGAGA
>JBAMYA010042126.1:0-14785 GCA_037176975.1 Arrhamphus sclerolepis
TTGAAAAACCGTTCGTTTTCTTTCTGAAAAGGGTTCAGGAAAAGGGAAGGGTTGAGGGGTGTTGGTTTTTTGCAATTGTGGTTCCACTTTTTTTTTGTTGCGTCCCCCCCCCCCCCCCCGCTCTCTCTCTCTCTGACTAAATGAACGCTGCCTTGCCATGCAAGGATATCCACGACCAGATCGTAAATCCACCTGAAAGTTATGAAGCAGAACATGACTCCATAAAATTAGAAAAACAGCTTAATGGAGTTACAACGGGGGTCATGCTATCCTTACCTCAGGGATATATAAGAGGGGTGGAGGAAAGGAGTTATGATCGGGTTCACACCCCGAGGACAGACAAGGCTTGTTAAATAATGCTCGCTTCTCAGGTATCCGCAGATGCACCTGCGAGCAGATGAACTGATCACCATAGAGATGAAGATAAGTGTATTTTTACACCGACCTTAGTTACAGTCGCCATTGTGAAGTTCTAGAGACAGTATCTATTAGAAGTGTGGAGGGAAAAATGAAAATAAGAAGTAAGAATATCATTCCATGTCCCAAAAGCCAGTTTTGTCAGTACGCCAAGACCCACGCTCACAGAACCTGCAGGAAAGCCAGCCCATGTAGCTTGTTTGGGCAGAGCCCGGCTGGACCCGTGGGTGAAGGTTCGGCTGCCAGTCCTTCCCCCGGACATGGCGACAGCGTGGGACCACCATTGCTCCGTAGAGTGGCTGCGCTCTCCCTTCGAGATAGGGTGAGAAGATTGAGAGCAGAGTTGCTGCTCTTCCACGTCAAGAGAAGCCAGTTGAGGTGGGTCTGGCATCTGGTCAGAATGCCCAAACCAGTCTGGATGGGGAGGTGTCCCCTCACGACCCAAATCCGGATAAGTGGAAGTTAATGGAGGGATGGATGGAAATAAGAATATCACATTTCATCTTCTAAGACTAGACTGGCGATGTGTCCAGGATGTACCCCTGCCTTTGGCCCAAAGCAGATTCAGCAGATCCCCGTGATCCTAAAACAGGAGTAAGTGGGTACGATAATGGGCTCTGGCATTGCGGAGTGAGTAACTGCAGATCAGTTGGTGCTAAACGTAGCTTCCACTTTCAAAGTCACTGTGTAGTTACAATTTGTTCTTCAAACTTGGCAAAATTCACATGTAAATGAAGCTCAACGCATAGAAAGTCATTTAATGAAGAACTACCTTCATAAAACATTAAATAATGTAGCATCATACGTCTACAGCTCCTTCAGCTTCCAGAGCTTTGCCAACTAAGAAACGTTCCAACCTTGTCAGATTGAGGAAACACTTGTTAACATTAGTCTGTTGTTATTTATTTATGTTTTGAAATTATTCTGCATATTGGACCAGATACTGACACTGAGGAAGATGATAGAGCTCCTTCCAACTTCATCCTAAAAGATTTTCAGTTCTTCACTCCAGCAGAGTTGAGTTAGTTAAACTGTGCTCTGCAGCCAAATATTAATTATTCCTAATACACTGATGATGTCCAGGCTGCCAGAACCCAGATAGCTGATCATTCCCACTGCTTTTGATTAACATTTTCAAATGTAGGAAGGCCACGGTTGGAAACTGTTTCTGCATTTTATGTCAGGGCCAGCTCTGTCACTGTGAGGCTTTCTAAACATAATATCAGCGCATGTGAACGTGTGCCAGGTATGGTGAGAAGACACAGTGAGCTCAAACAGAGCATTAAGGTATGTGAGACGGTTTAAAAGTGTATGACAGTCTGGAACGCTTCAGCAGAGCTGCTTTGTACGTTTTGTTGTAATGTAATTACAGTTGCTGAGCACTTTTAAAAAAAAAATATCACTGTGGTTATAGAGGTTCGTAATTAGATTTTAAAAAAAAAAACATCATGAATTTACATTTTAAATAATAGAGAATAGTATTGATGAAAGTACAATAAGTTTTACCAAAACCAATAAGCAATAAAAGAACTCCTGTTTGGTATGACGGCATGCAGAGACATGCACTGCAGCAGTTTCGACTTCCCTAATAAGGCACATCTAATTTATTTATTTTTAACATGATTAGTACTTTTAAGACTGACAACAGTCATCTTACAAATATGTGATCGCACAGGAGATCCTCACATCACCATGACGCACGTTGACTCCCATTGCGAGACATCAGAGACGGCGCAAGAAAGAAAATAAAGTATAACTATTGACTGTAAATACTGGACAAACTATCACGTGACCCATAGATTTGTACAGTCTTTGAAGCCCATTTTTCCTCCAACGCCATGTTGCAAAGAGGCTATACAAAGCTGTCAAAGAAAACAGCAGAGCCAATGGCTAGCTGTCAATCAAGCATGCCAAATGATGTCCAGGCATCTGATTGGTCAGCTTTATTGCTTAATATAAATTTATCTGATATTGTACATCCCCACCCTGTCATGGATCTAACTATAGACACCAAAACCGACTTCATACCAACCTGTAAACATTTTTCATTCTGCTGCAAAGTTGGCACTTTTAACATGGGAGTCAATGGAGATTTGCTCTGGTTTAGAGGCAGCACCTAGTGGTCAGTCGAGGAACTGCAACAAAACGCAAATCCTGAGCTTCCATCCGGTAGTGGGATGGTTGGGCGAATAGAACACCAACAAAGTACGAACGATAAGAGACAATAGAGTCACTCACTTGTATTGTATCGGTATGATAGCGCTGATCGTTACCTTTAACGATGGAGCTCAAACTGCATTATTCTGAGAATTAAAAGAGAGCTACTTTCTAAAGCTTAATTTAGAAACTTTGAGGCTGACACTTTTTGACATCCGTTAATAAAATCCAATGGTGTGACACGTGAGGATTCAAACTCTAAAAATGTAATCATGTTTCATAATGTGACATGAAACTGTATACTTCTTTTTTGAGGACAGGGATCTTATGTCCTCTGAGTTTTGCCTGCAGGCAGCTGGAAAAGGCTCCAGCAGACCTCCGTGACCCTGAAGAGACGAAGTGTGGTGCAGATAATGGAAGGATGGATGGATGGAAGGAATCATATGATGACTTTTCATATTTACATTCTTCAGGATGCCGGCAGCTGCGACAACAAAGAAAAAGACGAGGAAACACTCTTATGGAGACTTTGGCAGGGGGACAAATACAATAATGAACCAATCAAGACTGGCCAGTCAAAGAGGATATGGTTGGGCAGGGCCAGCGTAACCAACTGCATCCCAAATGAGCCCCTGACCTTCAAATACCTTCCTTTCAAAAAAGAGTGCGTATTGAAATGACTGAGCATGACTGCTTGTGGCGATGCTTAATGCACTGCATAAAAAAAAGAGAAGGAGTGAAATGACTTTGTAAATGTCTCCTTTCTCTTCCGGAAACTTTCCTCTTGAGTTTCACGATGAAGCATAGTTTGTCTGCATATGGTCTGGAACGGGTTGCGGCTGGCAATCATTCCACCTCTGCTGCGGCCGAGCTGGGTTTCCAGGATTAGATGGTAAATATGGCAGAGTTTGCCACTACTAGAGAACCGGGGGGATGTGTGTGGGGGTTGGGGGGGGCTTCCATGTGGTTTCAAGGCACCAATTGCTTGTGGTGGTAATGGGAAGTAGCAGATCTGCAAAAACTCAGAGATAAGTAAGGCCATCATAAAGATGAATGGGCCCTTTAAAACCCCTGAGGGCGCCCTCACATCGATCAAGCTAAAGAGAAAAGCCCCGTGTTCCCTTTGGATTCCAGTACATATGACCATTTTCTTCTTGCACTGGCAGAAATGAGGAACTCATCCACTGATTGGACCATCGCCACTTTGGGCCAACTCCCCTCCAAACACGCCCAGCACCCCCCTCTTCACACCCCTTCCCCCGTCACCAGGCAACTGTTCTGCTCTCGTCACATTGGCCTTGAGCTTTTTTGTGGTTTCATCATAGGCCGTGATGGGAAACAGAACCGCCATCGAATGAGAGACAGAGAGAAGAGGGGGGAAAAGCCTCCAATAAAACACATGCTGATCTACAAATAGAAAAAGTACGGGAAAAGGGAAGAGGAGGACTCACCCTCGACCGAGCCCTTTGCTCACCAAGTAGGGCACCACCCCAGCAACAAGAGAAAAAAAAAAAAACAACAAAAAAAACATGATCGCTGGGAAACAGCTAATCGCCCTGTTATTATATTTGACGGGATTTGTGGCTAATCACTTCCACATTGCAACTTCAAATGTGCTTGATGCTACAAGAAAGCAGGGTTGAGAGAGAATGAAAGAAACGAAAGCCGGGCTTTGGTCATGTGACGTTAAAAAACAAGCAAGTTTACAAACAAATCTTCCCTGCGAAACGTGCTGCCAGGTCACACCAGAGCACTTATCAGTTGTGCTCGCTACGAGGGATGAAAAGCAGCGGTAATTACAGACAACTGCTTCCTCACAGAGGGCTGACATAAAGAGCTTCCTTCCATCTTTATTATATGTTTTGGGCTCTGGTGACAGCAAAACAGGCTTATTGCATGTGTAATATTTTTACTATATCATAAATTACCAAAAAAAAAAAAAAAGTTAAACATGTACGTTTTTACTTTTATTTGGATTTATCTAGAAGCTGCACACTGAGCACTCACGAGGTCTCAGAGTCCTTCCAAAGTCTACAAACCGAGATGACAGAAATGGCAGATTGTTGTTTCCTCTCCACAGCGAACTGGTAGCCATTACCGTTGCGGCGCTCATTAATGTCAGCGTAGTAAGAACAGAGGCCAGGGCCAGGCCAACCCAGGCCAGATGTAGGGCTGCGGAGCACTCTTCTTTTGGGGTGGGGGCACATCTGGTTGTGACACAAGTCTGGTTCCCCTTTACCCCAACGGTATCCATTTCCAGATCAAAACCACATCAGACTTTCGCCGATTGCAGGACGACTGACTCACATTTACTATCAAGGTTTCACAGATAGTCAAACAACCAGTCAGGCTCATTTAATGAAGCTGGATGTCGCCCAAGAGAGGTTCTCAGAGGAAAAGGGGGGGTACCCCTCAAAAGTTAATGAACCGCACCCACATCCCTGCTTCTCTGGTCTTTTTTTTTCTTCAGCACCTTCATCGAGAGGGTCACTGAGAGTGCAAAGAAAAAAAAAGCGTGTGATGAAAACGGATGCCTCAAAGCTGCTAAATCTTGCAGACAAATCTCAGTGGGTTTGTTTTTCTTTTTTTTTTACAACCCTTCTTTTCACTTCATGCTTTTGTGATCTAGGTTGTCACCTCAGATAACCAGGCCGTAAACCGCTTCATTCAGTCCCAAAAATAGCCTCCATGCCCACGACTCTTCCTGCAGAAAGCCTTTTGCTGCACCACCCTCCGAGTTCAGGACCACAGTAGCCACAGACCAACAGGACTCCCTGCCAGAGTTGCAGGGTAGCACCTATAAAACATGGCCCCATCTCGTTTTTGCCCGGCCCCTATTATTTAGCTCGGTGATGGAAAGAGTCTAATCTGCTGGAGCCAGTGGTGGGCTAAAAACCGCTGCTGAAGTCCCCTCTGTTTGAAGTTGGCATGTGCAGAAATAGAAGCCATAAAAAACTTTTTTTTTTCTTTTTTTTTTTGGAAACGAGTTACTTGCTACCTCTAAGGTTTTTGGCTTTGGACGAAAGATAAAATAAAATATTATCTGCAATCGAGAGATTGATATCTAGCAGAGAGGGGTTTAGAGCTGGCTCTGCCATGAGGTCAGACGACTGTGAGTTTTTCTTGGCAGTCCTTCAGTGAGTGACTGATGGGCTGCAGACTCTTGACAGTGACGTAAAGGACATTCAGGAACTTGACGACACCCTCCGGGGAAAAGGCCGCTGGCAAAATACTGACAACGGGGACCTGCTGGCTAACCTGAGATGAGTAAGGATTAGGTGCTGTGTTCACATATCTCCTTCAGGCCTCGCAATTACCTCAACTCCAATACAAACCTCGACATGTTTGCAAATGTTAAAAGTTTCTTACCCTCTGCTTCTCTCCTGTTTTTCCATTTAACTTATTTACTTCTAACATGTGTTTCCTGTAGTGTACACACACGTCCGCAAGACATGGGTCACAGGGTTGAACAAGTGAAGGGTAAATCTCCTGCATTCCTGACGCATGCCGCTGAACCTGCTGTAAACTAACTCTGACAATCAGAGTAAACAGAGGCCTCGCGCTGCCAAGACAAAGCTGGGACTGGAAGTGAAGATGCAGAAATGGGCTGAAATGACCCGAAAGCTTCCAGTTCAGAGCTTTCCAAGGTGCTCGCTTCGAGTGTCTGGGATCGATCCGTCTTAAATTAAACCAGACTGCAAATTAGAGAAGAACTTCACAGCGAGGACTGTGAAGGAGAGGCGAGAGAGAGGGAAACAGAGCGTCAGGGTGGGACAACGACTGTTTTTATGATACTGCAGATTGTTAAACCAGGCTCTAATTTTCTCCTTCTCATTCATGACTCCACTGAAGTGGAGGCGTTTTCTTCAACCCCTCCCGCCCCCCACCTCCTCCTGTTATCAACAGGGCCAGAAAAAGCCCAGACTGGACTTGGAAACGCAGACCCCAGTGTGAAGGGTCTGAGTTTGAAGATACGCATCTCATTCCAGAGGAGCTCTGTGGCGCAGCTGCGTGCTGAGAACCTTCACCGGCAAACGAGTAACTGATGCAGGGCTTAAGAGACTGAAAATATGTCCTGTTAATGCTTGTCTTCTGTGAAAAACATAACACATCTCCATATGGGTTCCTCATTGCAAGCAGCCTTTGATAACCTGAGGATCTACGACTTGTGATAGGAGAGTCTTGCTAATGGCCCTGTACGCCTCACATAGGGGCGCTTTAAGCTCTCGCTCCTCTTTTTGTTTTGCCTCTAAGTGGACGGTGTAATGATCTCTCTGTCAACTTGCGCTGTTAGATTCTCTGATAAACGCATGTAGTGACACAGCATGCATTAATCTGCACTCCTACCCATATCATTCCAGCACTTTCTTTCCCCGCCCACCCCCCTCGTGCCCATATTTCTGCACAGACACACTTACAGTGAGAATGAAAGGGAGCAATTTTCATCAATAGAGCAGCCAGAGTATTTTAAGATGGATCTGATGTGGAGGGAAGGAAGGTCCCACACACATGCACACACACACACACATACACACACACAAACACACACGGGCTCCTTTGTTCCCTAGTGGGAAGGCCAGACTCGTTGTGGTGATGCCATTCTCACCCACTCATCACTACACTGTAGATATCGCCCACTAAGGGCGAGTGTGTGCGTGTGAGCAAACATGTTTGAGTGCACATGTCTGTCAGCTGCATAACTCATTCAAATGCAGTAATCAATTTGTGGTAACATCATGTAAACTGTGCAGCCAGCACCCTTTTGGGCTGCCTCCTTGCCTATTCTAGTGCTTTTACGTCGCTCCTACATGAACGCTGAGATCCATGCACGGGTAATGTACGTTAACTGTATGCCCTTTTGCCCTTCAGCTGAAGCCTCTAGCTTTAACCCAGATCAAAGAAAGGTGAAGCATGGCAGACGGGTAGCCTCTAAACACACCTGTTTTCCATCGTCCTGTTTGTGCTCAGGTTAGCTGGTATCTGAGGAATGTAAATTATACGTGGTTTCGTTTGAGGTGAACTTCTGCACGTCTTCTTGCGGGTGGGGGGGGGTGGGGGGTGGGGGGTTGTGTGCAGTCATTGCAGACCTCCACCCCCACAAAAGCCAAACACCCAACCGCCTGAAAACGTGCACTCTCTCAGCAGGCGTGTGATTACAGGGTCCAGAGAAGATGAGGTCGTACCAGGATAAATAAAGGTCTCAGGTTCTTAGGAGCAGGATGGATGTGACCTCCGCCTGCTAATGTGAAAACCAAATCAAAACAAACCATCCAAAACTCATAATTATTAAAGCAGACGACTCGTGACAAAGCTGCGGCGCGTCCAAAGCAGCTCAGGATGTTTTTAGGGTGTTTTTCCGCTAGTTTTGTCAGTTGTATTAAATTGTATCAGAATCACATTTTTTTCCCTGTAAAATCACTAATTAATGTGGTAAAATTGCAAAGATCAAGATTTTTTGTTTTTACTGTACAATCACAAATGTCACAAAATTAATTCAATTAACTTAAAATGTCATTTTTGTTGATAAAAAATATTAACGTTTGCAACATTCAGACATAAAACAGTCTTCAGCTTGCATAAACATTTGTGTAATTTTAACTTTTTGTCCCATGGGCCTTGAGTTTGACACGAGCATGGAATTAATGCTTAAAGTAGCTATTTATTCTGATGTAGCTCCGCCCCGCCCAGTGAAAACATTAACCGCCATTTTCCTACAAAACGTATTCCGAACTCAGTTTGTTTTCCCAACAAAACTTTAGACCCCTTACCATATTTTTCTGTTTTACTTCAGAATGCTCTTTTAAGAAAATTACAAAAACAAATAATTAGTCATGAGAATGTTTGACTTTATTGCTTTGCAAATTAAGAGTCCGTGACAATAAAAGTCATTTGCTGGTCTAAACAAATGTTCTCCAACCCCGCCACCCAGTCCCGGGGATCGGGAGCTTTATAGTTGCAGTTTCTCAAGAATTGTTCCCCTCTGAAAATGAACAACATGGTGACTGGAAATTGGGCTTAAGTTGATTAACTGTCAGAGGGAGGCTTACAACCATGTGTTGTGATTAAACGAAACTAAAGCAGACAAACACTGGAGGCCATTTGTGCTGTAAGCACTGCGGACAGTAACTGTCGATAAACTGGAGAAGGGGAGTTTACTCAAGAGAGGTCAACATCAACAACAATGGTCATAATGTGTATTGAATACTGAGGTTTCAGCAACTTTTACTTCTTGTTTGCAGTGGTGGATAAACAGACTCCATGTGTGGGGCACAAACATGCACCCATCTGCATCCAATGAATCTCCAGCATGCTCATTTGGAGGAGTGGTAAACAGACCAGAAAAAGGCCCCAGCATGTTTGTGTTCTCCATCTTTGGAAACCATACATGGAGGCAGCGGCTTTTTCTATCTTTAAATCATATATACATTGCACATTTACTCTTAGCTGTCACTATACACTAAACATTTTCAGGTCAGTCTTCAGTTGTCATCATGGATTCCTTCTTTCCCAACATGCCTAAATGGTTTCCGTGCAGCTAAACTTGTCATGTCAGAGCACAAATGTTGTAGAGTTCATTTGAAATGCACAAAATGGCAAAAGATTAGTGGATAAACCACAAATAAGAGCTACTGCAATGACACCATAGCGGCAGCACAATAGTCTGCTGCAGAGGGGGCTGAGCTTTCAGCGTCAGACCCCTTTTAAAAGCCACGTCTCCAGTTCCTGATCCCAACCGTGAAAGCGATCGGTTTTCATTGTGGTTTGTGCAGCTATGGGAAGCGCAGCCTTACTGGGTACCAGATGATTTTGGTAAAAGACAGAGAGCATCACACCAGCCTCCCTGGGAAGGCGATCCATTACGGAGAATCTATTGAGGTCCAGTAGATTCTGTTTCATGGCATCGGCCGAGTGTGACCACCCTTCGATTGGTGCGAGTCGTGAGCTGGTGCCACGGAGGCTACAGCAAACCTGCCCCATTATGTGATCACCTCTGAGAGCTGTATTCGCCTGAAACGAAGGACAGGCAGCTAAAGCGGGGCCCCTCTGCTACTTGGGTTACATCCCTTTTGACGTGAAGCCGATTTCAAAGGGCCCTGCATTACCAGGGGATGTGACCTGCTCGACAGCTTTCAGGACAATGGCTGTTTGTGCAAACAGTTGACTGAAATGTCTCTGTCCACTCGGACTATTTACGTTTAAAAGTACAGCAGCTTAGATTGAATTTATGTACGTTTATTTCTATATGCATTCAAAGGCAGCCATGCTGAAACACATGCCGTGCTCTGTGATCTGCTGCACCCCCCCATCCCCCCGTCATGGCTTCTTAGCACTATCCGCTGCTGGCTTTGTTCCTCTGTTTGCTGTCCACTTAGCTACGTCTGTTCCCTTCACTTGTCCAAATGTTTGCTTCGCCCCACTTAGCCATGTCCACTTGCTCGGCCTTGTCAAATCAGTCCCGTCTGTGGGTGTTTCCTGCAAAGGAAAAAAGGCGACAATTTCCCTCTTTGGCCACAGGCTGCTGCAGCTGGACACAAACCAGACCTCGAGGCTGAGCGGTGAAATTACTCTCCATTTATTTAAAGTGGTTGCCACTACTCTACCGCAGTGGAGCACAGACGTCAGTGGCCCCGGACCAACCATAACTCCAATATAAAAAGAACCAAAGTTCGCCGGACAGGTCATGTCTCACACAGTAGCAATTCAATATCCTCCCGTTATGTTCTTGGTTACGCTTCTCAAAAGTCCGAAACTGCATGTGACACCACAAAAATACATGGTTGCTTTGAAAAGCCCATCTGTGGAGATTTTTTTTTTGTTGCAAAAACACCCAAGCATTCGCTGGCGAGATGTTTGGAACATGTTGCACGCTGAATCACAGAAAGAATAACAGATAATTTACCTTAATCATACCGTGTCAAAAGTTTTATTATTGTGTGATCAAAAGGAGAAATACTGTGAGCGTTTCTGAGCTTGTACCAAAACAAATCCAACCAAAGTCTTAATAGTTTCTTTGGATCGCCTTGAAATGCGGAAGCATTACATGTCGGGGAAAAGCAGAGCTGCACTTTGTTTTATTGGCACAATCATGGCTGGTATACTTCCGACTTCGAGTAACAAAGTTATTCACTGTTGTGTTGCTCTCTCACATGAGCCACTCCTTCCCTGGGGCCATAAACCTTTTTTTTTTTTTTTTTTTTTTGGAAAACTCTGAATTAAATTGACTTTTGATAATGAAAGCAAGCATTTGTTGTTGTTTTTTTTAAATAAAAATAATAGAATTCATGGAAAGACATCATGATTTATGCTATTTCATTACCGTTCTCTGACTTGTTTTATTTACCCTGTCGCTCTGGAGGCTCTGACTGCTCCGGGGAGCGCCGGCGAGGCTGGTGAGAGAATGTCGTTCAGGATTGACTGGAACGGGTCTCCTCATGCAAATATCAAGGTGCATGAAGAGACTAGGGAGCAGGGCTCATCGACAGTACTCAAACAGGAGGAGAGAGGTCACCGAGTTGCAGGAGAGGAAGGGAGCGATGTGAGAATACGCCAGGGCGAATAAAGCATTATGTCACTGTTTTTTTCACCAAAACACTGACTGACCTTTGAGCAACAAAACCTCACAAACCAGCGTTCTGACCACATGAGTGCACTCTCACACCTAAACATTGTTTATCTCTTTTGTGGCTGACAGTTGTGTACAGCCGGCTGAAGTCTGACAGCTTAATTCCATGCTGTCTGATGGGAACGCCTTCTTGGATCAGCGAGCAGAGCGACACGCTCATGGACGCTCTGCGTTCAACAGGACTATCGCATCTGTCCTGCCTCACCATGTGTGACTGGGGAGGGGGGTGGGGGGTTGTATCAGTGCACTGCCATCACCGCCGTAAATGCCGGCGCTGGAGGTGTCCTGGCTGCTTTGCATAACAGATTGCACGGTCCACCGCCTGAGCACGTGCTGATCTGAACGCGGTGAAACAAAAAATAGAAAAACAGAAGAGCTACCCTTTGCGGAAGTTTAAAAAGAGAACTGGTGAGAGCATGGAACAACACAGCGAGAGGTACTTCGATCACAGGAACGTAAGCGTTTGAACACGACGGGACAAGAAATCACAGTGACATGATAATAAGCATAATTGCATTTATAATCACTAGTTGTGTGTCTCCGGTGGTTTCATGGGCGGCCCGGTCCCTTGGCAGTGGGAGGACAAGGTTGTCGCCCACAAGCTGACCCTTTCGGGCAACAGCTGGAGGTCAACAGGAAGTAGATGGGCAGCAGCATGACACAGAAGCACGCTTTTCTGACCTAAAAGGTTTTTTCCCTCTCCCTCGGTTCCCGAGTATCAGCCAAATTCAACTCACTTGAAGCCAAGTCAGTGAGGGAATTCTTCAAAACTCTGGCCTGTCCTCACAAGTCGAGACTTGCTGTGCATCACAAGTGTTGAAATATACAAAAGAAAAAAAAAAAAAAGCATTTTTCCTTTTAGATTATCTAATCTCTGCACGTGTATCATGTTATTTTGGGACGTTCAGAGGAAGTGCTGCAAGTTTGAGATTTCAAATAACTGTTCATTAAATTAAGTATCATAAAAAAGGAAAACTATCCAAACTGCCATCTTATGCAGAAACAACATTCTAGTATCACATGATACACAGATTACGCATTGTGCTTTTAAGTTGTGAAGTACTACTCAGTTATTGAATATTTAATGTAGTCCATAGGGATATTTTAATTTGTAAACTGCTTTGTGGGCAGAGCTTTAAAAAGTTCATGTTACCATTTATCTTACTTGAGGTGATTATTTTTGGTTCCACCTGCCTTCGTGCTACGGTGAACCTCTAAAAAAGGTCGCACTAAGTTGTTCCTCCCAAGTGGTACCTGAAGTTTGTCTGTGATTTTGCAGTCTGAGAAAATAAAGCGGTTTACTGTCCCGCTGTAACGGTGTGTATACTCTTTTTACTGGAAGCACAAATCTTTGTAGCCCGCAACACCCACAGGTCTGGCACGCCACCCGTTCAAAACCAGGTTTACAAAGTGTTGAATCTACCCGCCTACTATGACACCTCCGTGACTGCGCAAGTGACCAAAGAGCTAATTAGCATTTCATCATTTCCACTTTAAAGTCCCGGACTCAGAAGAAGTCTCTCTGTGCAGTTGGGCTTTGTTGAAGCCTTTTGTTGTCCTGCTAAAGTTAACCTCTTGGGGCATTCCACTGAAGATTTACGATGGCTCCATATGGGCTTGGATGCCAC
Source organism: Arrhamphus sclerolepis (assembly GCA_037176975.1). Taxonomy (NCBI): domain Eukaryota; kingdom Metazoa; phylum Chordata; class Actinopteri; order Beloniformes; family Hemiramphidae; genus Arrhamphus; species Arrhamphus sclerolepis. The sequence goes on from JBAMYA010042126.1 coordinate 12,826, forward strand.
TCATTATGCATGGAAGCAACACAAGAGCAGACAGAGTCTGACTGAGTCTGCAACGAAAACAGCCACAACAAACTGACCGGACATGGTTGTAGCCTCCAGGACATTTTGAATGAGTTAAAAACTTTTAGGGAGATTAGCTCATTTGTCTGATGAGTGATGAGAAAAAAAAACGGCAGCAAAAGCTAGCCAGAGCATTGTTCCATCTCGTGATTGATGCAGACACTTTTCCATGCCCTTGAGTGAAAGGCAAGGGACTGCTACTTCTTTAAAGATGCATGACTGCAACAGAAGTTGCATTTCCTCTTAACAATTCATTCATTCAAATAGTTTAAGTGTGATGTGCTGAGATATGAAGATATGGGCCAAAGCTCAAAATCGAAAACAAGCATCGCACGTCATGAGTCTTAAAAGACTCAGTCTCGCTATCAAAACCATCAGGAGCTGCTAATCTCTAGATAAATAGATTATGTTACACATGATAATCTCTCAACTGTTCATGATCTTATCATCAACAGTTATCACTCCATGATAGGAGCTTGAATAAAGCTCTTATTCAATTTCACTGTTTTCTTTTTCCTTTTTGGTCACTAGAGTGCCTTTGATCATGTTACTGTGAGAGAGCTGCCGCATGTAAGAAGATAGTTCACATCAGAGCAGGAAATCTTTGCAGTTATATGCCTTTTAAATGTGACAGTTGACTAAAAAGAAAATAAAAATCCAAATGTCACGAAGCAGCAATCACCAAGAATGAAGATCAAGCCAAAACCGGAAAAGAAATATCTTGTTTACATCTTAATAATGTAATAATTAAAAGCAATTCCACTTGCATGTTTCAACCAAGCAGCAACCATCCCAACGTCAGGTTGAAGCTCATCCAGGAAGTACGTGTTGTCGCAGTTCCTCATTATTGGCTCTAAAACAGAGTAAATCCCCATTGACTCCCATGTTAAAAGTACCAACTTTGCAGCATAATTAAACATATTTACAGCGTGGAACATATTACATCCATGACAACTGTGCAGGAATTGCTTTGTATCACATCAGATACATTTATATTAAGCAATAAAGCCGACCAATCTAATGCTTGACTGACAGCTAGCCATGCTGTTGGCTTTGACAGCTTTGTCCCACCTGTTTGCAACATGGTGCCCCACAGTTTGAAGAAAAATTGGCTTCAAAGGCTCCCAGAATCTGGCCATGCCATCTAAACCATTAAAACAGGGCAGTTGGTCCCCCTTCAGTGTGGGGGAGCAGGGGGTCTCCACTTCTCACCCAATCTCCAACAGTGAGTCCAACCATCCAATGGAGGTATTTACAATCATGTTATTTCTGTCATCACCCAAAGTTAATGGCCATAGGTCAGCAGAGGACAAATAAATCAAGAGCTTTGATTTATGGTTCAGCTCCTTTTCCACCACATAGGTATGGCACAGCAACCACATCCTAGCCAACATTTGCATGTGGGGCCTTTGTGGGTTGTAAAAGGTCTGAAAAAAAAAAAAGAAACAACTTGGACTGTCCACGGCTTTTATATTGGCCCGGTGGTAGTTGCCCATATGGGTTTTACCATGTGGGTTTGATGCAGGGTTACATTTGGGTGCTGGGTGGGCCCCACATGTGTTTTCCAGTTCATCTGTTAAACCCAAATGTGCCCCATTTGTGTTGTCCATTTTGAGCACATACACACAGTTCCCATTAGAGACTGCGCCAAGACCCACAGAGAGAGCCCACCTGGTTTCTCTCATGTGGTCCATCAAAGCAGGAGACATAGAAAGTGTCCATTTTGGGCCCATGCCTATTTGGTATACATGAAGCAGGCATAAGGAATGTGGGAAATAAACACTGGTACAATAAAGAACCTGTGGTCAATCCTTACTGGTGGCTATTTTTTGGGGGGGGGGGGGGGGGGGGGGGGGGGGGGGGGGGGGGGGGGGGGGGGGGGGGGGGGGGGGGGGGGGGG
>JBAMYA010042127.1:0-14785 GCA_037176975.1 Arrhamphus sclerolepis
AGGCGGAGAAAAAGCCAACAGACACAGTCTGAGGAATCACACAAGATACACGATTGTGGGAAAAAAAAACATGCACCCCCCCCCCCCCCCCTTACCCTACCTTATGTCAATGCAGTGAGCTGAGTCTGCCAAGCGGTGAATGACATTAATTATTTTGTCACAGAGAGAATAATGTGAAACTGTGAGACAAGTGGCATCCCATGTTGAGTACACGCACATACACACACGACACTTCACAAAATCCTTGCTCTGCAAGGTCTTGTTTAGTGACTATTTCTGTAGTAGTTGCTGGTGTGTGCCCAACGCTGCGTCCCACCCCTTTATGGAATATTGGTGTGGTTTCACACTGCACTCTCTTTCTCTCCTCCCCCCAGTCCCTCCCACCTTACCCTCTCACTGACAGTCTGTTTCACTCAGCAGCCCTTTTTCTGTCCCTGTGCTTACCAACTGCTCCAGGACTAGGATCAGCCACTGTGACGTCAAGGCAACGCAGGCTACAGCTGCAACCAACAAGCAGGAAGGGCTGATGACAGAACAGCCTCCGGAAAGAGGTGTGTGCTTGTGTGTGTGCAGATTAATTTTCAAGGAGTGGGTACAAGTAGGAAGGAGGTCTGTGTTTACGTGGTTATACTAAAAGATACAGAACATTAAGATTTAAGAAGAAAAATGCACATCAAATTAAAAAATAAAAAACATGAAATAGTGGAGTCACTGAAAGAATAAATACCTCACAATGATTACAGTAAACTTCATGGATTTAATTTATTTATTTGATGATGATTGTATGATTTAATTTATTTATACTGTTAAATTTAACAATTGGCAATAGTAGTGGCCACAGCAGTGTAGGTAGTGAACTTAATCACAGTAATGTGGAGTATTACATATGGGTTATAAAACATAGCCTGGACACTGAATCAAAAGCTAGTCAGTTTTTTCACGCTTGAATCAGAATAAACCATGTGTTTCAAGTCATGCTTAAGCCCAAGTGAAACTGACTCTCCCACTTCAAATCCCTCTCATAAATTATGAATTTGTGTTTTTATTTTCCTTTTGCTGATTTAACTGAGCTATTTTACCCGCTCACTGCACGTTGAACACCCAGCTACTTGACATCTTCTTTTTCTTTCTTTTCATCTTTCTTTTCTTTAAGCAGCTTCTCTATATTGACAAATGCCTCCAGATGCCCCTCCAATCTGGCCCGTTTGATTTCCAATCCTCCTAATCTTCTCATCTTCCTTATCGCTTGTGTTCTCGCCCTCCTGTATTCTTTTAAATGTTAATTTTTTTTTTTTTCCCAATATCTTCCATTTATTCCTTCTCTATATCCTATTTTCGCTTCTGGCTTTGCAGTGACAAAATAAATCTCCTCCTGCACCGCCATCTAGTGTTCACAAAAAGAACTGTTCATATGCCATGGCTTTATGTTGAGGAGGTACAAACAACTCTGGGCATTTGTTCATTTTATTTTCATTTCATCAATGCGATACAAATGATTTCGGGAAGAAAATGGTACAATACCTTTTATTATCTTTAATGTAAAAAAAGGCAGCATACAGTGACTTTATAGCTGACTAATGCTGCCATATCAAGTAATGAAAAAGTGTAGAATAATATTTTAAGGGAGGGGATTTTCTAAATAAAAACTTATGTCTCATAAGTTTTGTTTTGATGGTTCATGAGTGGAGAAACCTCAGTAAATACTCACATTTTATTGCTTACTATAAAGAGGAATAGATATTTGAGGTTATTTTATTAAAATGGTTATTTCTGGCTAAATTAAATTCAGTGTCATTAAATTCTATTCATTCCACTCAGCTCTTCCATTTTTAATTTATCCTTTTCAAATTCTTGAATTAGAAAGTTTTTATGGGTAATGTTGTTTCTACGTTAACTGGTTGTTACTTGAATTGGTTCCATTAATATGCCACAGCATGTTGGTACCCTTCTGCTCTGGCTAACAATAAAAGTGTGTCACAAAAGATATTGTTGTTAATATTGTGGTTGTGCACATCAGTTTGTCATATTATGTATATTATGACATTATTATAGACCACCGTACCTCAATCTGATAAATAAAACTTTCAGATTCAACATAAAACCTTTCCCTACCCCTCCTATTAAAAACATACAAAAATGAAAATTTACAACAACAACAAAGAAAGGAAATTTAATATCCAGTTGGTTCAAAGGCACATTAGTATGCATACGCATTCACAAATGTTAGACCTAATTGTCTTGGAGCACAATTATATATTTTCTACCAACTTTAATCTGGTGCTAGGCCAGTGCTGCCAGTTTGTTACTGAATTTCTCTTCAGGGATTAATAAAAGTATTTTGTGCATTTTGTATTTTGCTAGAACCAGTTTGTAGCTACTTCAGCTTCTGATTTTGCATGTATACAGAGTGATTACATCATCATTTCTCTTTCAATGTTGAACGTCCCTTCAATATACTCTGCAGAGCATACTTCTGCAGAGAAGTGTGGTTTATGAACGACAAAGATCACTCAAACCAATGTCTTAATATTGTCAGTCTGCCTTTATAAAGGTTGATGTAAACAGATGTTGGCGTTTGTGAATGCTCATTGCAATGCTGGCTGGCTTTTCCAAAGGAGGCTGACTTTTGTTTTTTTGCTACAAACTGGTATCATCCTCGCTGTTCGACTGGTGTTCAGAAACACAAGCAGGTGATTTTGAAACATTAAAAAATGTCCATTAATGAAGATGCAAACAAACTGAGGTTAAAGCAGTTGTTGTGAATGCCTTTTCTGCAGCGTATTGAACAGTGTTCAGAAACACTGGCTGCTGAATTCAGAACAATCATTGTACAGGGAGACAGTCTCCACCAACATCCACTACTAGCTCAATACAGACGTCATTTAACAATATGTGTCACAGTATTTTGGTTGGTAATCCAGATGTAAGAACTGGTGCCTCTCTGGCAACCGGTGATAAAAAAAAAAGAAAAAGTGATATACCTACTGTACCTGCAAAAATGCGAAAAAAGCCAGTGGATAGTTCTTTAGCCATTTCTCTGTAGATCCAGTGTTCTCACTTCAGTCATATGGAGGGATGATAAGGGAACAAACAGAGGACAGAACAGTTCACTGGAAAAGAGAAGAGGAAGACCACAATGAGTTTTCATTGAGGACTATGGAGTAAATAACACACTTCGTTCATAGAAGCATGTGGGCTCCAACCTCAGGCAGCACAAAGCAACAGCAAATGCACTGATGCAGGCATGCATGCAGCCTGTGGAGAATAAATATGGGACAGTCCACTAGGAGACTTGGCAAACAAAGTCAGTGTCCCTTTTGATGCAGAACAATGTTTTGAATAGTTTCCCAGAGTCCTGCACTGATTCTGTCGTCATGACTAAAGACTGAACTGTTCTGTTTATTTTCATGTTTGATTTACTTTCAGTTTTAAAAATTTCTAAGTTCCCCACAGTGTGTGTCTGCTGAGAATAAATCTATACTGGCAAAGCTATCCTGAACAGCTCACCACTAATGCACTTCAAAATTAACATAACTGCTTCTAGCACGTCTGCATTTAAACAACAGCAATCGTCAATTTAATGTGGGTAAACCTCAGTTAGAGAGGGCAGCATGGGCTCAGACAGTTTGATCCAAGCATCCCTTTGTTTTGTGACCCCACCCCCCAAATTCTGTCAAAATCTATAAATTATTAGGGTTTCTCTTCTCAACCTAGCAAAGCGATGTTAATTTTTTTTTGGTTGAAAGAAACACTTGATTCAGTTGCACTTAATATGAAAATGTGAACAAAATGTAAACAAAAAGAAAAAAAAAGAATGGTTTGCTTACAAAATGATGTAGTGTTGACAGTTACAGATGTACTGGCACAAGATGCATAACTTAAAAAAGAAACTACTGAAAAGAGAAAAAAAATTCAAGTGGCGCCATCTGCTGTTCACTGAATAAGCATTTTTCTCTTCATACTGTACACACACAACATTTAAACCACTGACAAGTCATGTGAGCACACAGCTAACTGTGATAGCTGAATGTTCTGCAGGAGAAAACCTTCAGTACAAATCAAAGCACAGGTTCAAAACACAGTCTTTAGTCTCTTAGTTTCCTATGCCATGATATGCTCTGTACCACTGTGAATGAGATTCGATGTTCTTGATATGTGACAATAAACTATACTTTAGCTGGTTTATGCCAATGGCAGGGACAGGAGACCGCAACAACTAAATGATTAAAGTTAGAGAATAGTCTTTCTAAAGAAACAGAAATTGTTATTGTAACAAGGAAAATGAAGTCCTTTGTGCTGCTTTGAATAGGAAAACTGTGTACTGTTGGAATTTTCTTTGATTCTTTCTGCAGCTGCAAGTTGTAAAGTTCTGGTTGTTTCAAATGCATAAATAGTAGAGTGCAGAAAGTCATTATTATAAAGATACATTCAATGTATAACTGCAGATTTGAGATTAACTGTGCAACATGTTTGTGATAATGTCATTATCTTGAGTCACCTCTATGGAAACAGCTGGGTTAAGTAAACAGAACAGACATGATTCCATAATGTTTTCCGCCATCTGAAAGATCTGACTGATAAAGCTTATTCATTATTAGTATAAATAATGTATAAGATTGATATCTGTAGTAACATCATTGTCATTTTAAGCATTGTACTGTGTGTTCTTTATCACTGTAACAATATCTCCTGGGAGCAGAGCTGCATCTGTGCCACAAACAGCACTTCCCATTTCACAATATAAGAATACCTTTGTCTATAAAGACACATTTAATTTCCCTCACAAATGGCAAAAACTTGTTTAAAGTGGTCATGATTATCTAAAATGCATAACATCCAAAAGATATTTCTCTATTTTTTATCCCAACTCTGCCTGGGCTTCATTTGGCTCATCTTTCAGCATCTACTGCCTTTCTTTTTATCTTCTGCATTCACCTCAGCCCACCAACAAAAGCTCTACATTTGCCTCCCTCTGACCTATTTTCTATCAACCTTTGCTCAAGCCTTTCGCCTGTAGGGTGCAGTGTTGCTCTCCTCTTGCTATTTTTCAGAGATGAGATTCAGCATCTGTTTGCAAGTCTGAACCCGTTATATTGCCAGCAAACTCAAAAAGCCTAATTCAACCGGGCCATTACAGGCACTGTACAGGAACATTTAAAAAGGAAAAGCTGCTTTTCGCAAATGTTATTTTATTTTGGAAAGTTTAGCGCCACAGAGCGCTTTCATTTCTACATGAAATAAAACTACCCTGTACAAAGTTGTGCATCTCTCTACCTTTTTTTTTTATTTTTTTTATTTTTTTTAGCAACAACTGACATGAAAAAGTTTTCTCAATAAGATCAAAATATAAAAATAACCGTAATAATAAACAATAAAATAACACTGATGCTAACATGCTCACATGAGTTCCTCTCCTTTCTTTTTCAGATGGGCAGACGAAACAGCCTGAATATATTAACTTGTTAACAGCAAGAGTTTAAAGACATAGTGACTACATGTTGAAATAATTAAAAGACTTGTTTCAGCTCACAGATCACAGAAAAGTCAAGAGACTGCAAGCGGATAGCGACTTGGGCTTCCTTCAGCCTGCTTAAATACTTAAGAATTTGCAATAAATAAGTGGAATTTTATTTTTTAATTGACAGCAATATAAAAAGTTTTTTTTCCCTCTATCTACCTCTATCAAGGACTGTGGGACACTAAAAGGAACAGAACAGGAAAGAGAAGTAAAAATCAGTTTTCAAATGACCATCTAATGATGTGAATCTAGTAAACTGAAAGGGTCCACAAGTATGAAATCATTCGGTTCACAACAGAAGCGGCTGATATAAGGTCTTTTAAGACCAATATTCTGATATACTGGCTGATATATTGTTTTCTACCAGAAGCACAAAACAAAAACAGGTTTTCCTCGGTTTTGTTATGTGCGCTATTCATGGCTCACTAAAAAATAAGAATGCAGTTTAAAAATAAAACCTTATTTTTACCCACCACAAATATCACTTTGAACAGAAAAATGTATTGCAATTCAGTTTATGTAAAGTTTATTGCAACATGGTTGCAGAGTGCCCTCTGGGGGACAGATAATGCAATGTCAACTTATAACATGCTTAAACAATTTTGTTTCCCTTCTCATCTTTAGTTTTTTGTTTTTTTAAATTCCATTTATGAGCCATTATATCACCAACAGAATGTTAAAATATGGTGGCTAATATTGTCTGAAAAAGACTTGCTGATAAATCAGCTGACTTCTACCTTATAAATCATCGAGAAGAAAATCTATATTTATTTACTTATCCATTTTTTCTCTTTTCACATTTTTCTAAATGTCTTATAAGTAACCATATTTCATTTACAAGTTATGTACTGTCTTGTTTGTTTTTTTATTTCCTTAATAACCAAGGTCAACATCACACAAAACTGTCTTGACACACATTTTAGGACTGGGACTCAAGTACATTTCTGATATTTGATTATTGATAGATATTATTATTTTGACACTGCCAAGAGGTTTGTTTGTTTGTTGGTAATGTAATGTTTCCTGGCTATGAATTTCAATAAAAGGTGAACATATTTTCATTTATTTATTTATTCCAACCATTTTTACTTCCAAAATACTAAATAGTTTTATAGGTTTGTGGGTACAGTTATCATTTCTGGACATTCTTGGCAGTTGCTCTGGGGTTTTTATATCATCCATATCAATATCAGAATTATATAATATTGACCAAAATGAAGGAATATATTGTATATAAATTTTGGCTAAATCGTTCAGCTCTACCATAATAAAGTCAACTTTTAAACATAAGGAATTTTAAAGATTAGATGTCATTTAATAAACATTAGATGTCATCTCTACCCGGGAATTTCCCCGAGCATATGTTTAAACGGTCACGTCTCATGTCCCAAGACTTCTTGTCATTTCCTGCAAACTGCTGAAGAAACATCCCTGCAAACCTCCACCCGGCTCCATCTCTTCCCACAGCCAAAGTGCGCCGATGAGGGACGATGATTAGGTTGCAGTAATTAAACGTACACAGACAAACACCCACCCACCGATTAAGCAGCAGTGAGTGCAGTCAAACCATAACAAAATTCCACTCAATGGCAAGGAAAGGCATGCGGGTGATGAGGCGTGGCAATGGCAAGATGCCATGTAGTGTGCCTACGTGCCATCCAGCCACACAAGACGCTGTCTCTCTGTTAGTACAGCCAGTCAGACACTCTCCTCTGTCATTACCCCACTTGCTGCCCTTTCTAATTAGCATCCACTTCCTGATTACTTGATGATGCTTAGGAGGCTGACTGCCAACTCATAAGTAACGTTGTTTTGTTTGATCTGAACTGGGGTTACTATTCTCATTTAAGTTTAATGTTCTTACTGGTAGAAAGTTAAGTTTTAACTGCAAGAAACTATTACCTTAATGGATACTGCATATTCTGTGGCAGGCAAGTGGATCAATCAGTGCTCAGATGAATGATGTAACTGTCCATGTATGTGCTAGCCAACAAGAAAACCTATGAATGCAAATTCAAAATACAAATACAGTTACAATTTAAAGTACAACACTGAATAATATACTTCCCACAGCCCCATGACCCCAGAAAATCAGTTTAAAAACACACACAGTTAAAATTGGACAATTTTCTGACACCCCCCCCCCACCAAAAAAAAGCCCCATTCAAAGTCAGCCCTCTGCTTCACGCCCCCTGTGAAATCCCAGCTCTCCCCTGCAGCCTTAGAGCAATGGAAAAGATGAGCTCATCTCTCTGATACTGCACTGGCCTGCTCTGTGGTCTCACTAATGGTCTCCAGGATGTCAACACAAGTCCAATATGTCCCTCTTACTCACGCCTTACCATTTCCACACAGGGCCAAGGCCTAAATAAACACAGACCAAACTTGCTATACAATCATCTTAGATCTATAAACAGTGGAGCCGTTTAATTTAGGCCTCTCCTGAGAGTGCTGTACTTCACCTGAATGGGATGGCTAAGATGACAGAATGAAGCCAGATGAACTCACTGTGGAGTTTCAAAGGAGCACACAGCGATACAGCTCAGGCCTGAGTATATTATACTCTAATAGCTTCTTTGGGTAACTCAAGCAGAAAATACACATTCCTAAACAAATGCTAAATAGATTTGGGAGGTTTTGGTGCATTAAACAACAACAAAAAAAAAGAGATGCCACAAATTAAGTCTTCTTCAAAAAGCTACAGCAAGAAAACTAACACTTTAATAAATAAATAAACAGAAATAAAAACATGGTGTGAGAAAATACATGCAAGAAAAACCTATGGTCTAAGGCTGAATTATATTTGGGGGAAAAAAAGAAAGACCTTGCCTACACTTACTTACTGGCTCATTCGAGCTTGGTTGGACACCCACAAGGATGTTGCTAATATGGGTTATGTGTGTATGAGTGTATGTGCAGACGGTATGACGTCCTGATAAGAGCCGGCATAGGCCTCTCAATGACGCATTTAACAGGACCCATAATTTATGAGGCATCTTAAAATAGGTGTACAGATTTACAAAGAAAAAGAAAAAGAGGTGCTGACAGTCCTTGGGAGTAGTCGGAAAAAAAGTGAACCTGCCTACTGAGTTACGGTAACAGGTTATGAGGACATCTCAAAAACATGATGCAGGAAGTGTTTGCCCACAATGATCACAGTGGTGCCTCTCTTCTCCCACTTACTCGCAAGATTATTCATTATTCACAGAACAAAAAAAATCTAAACAGAATTACCACATTTCCTGAGTCATAGGAGGTGAAGAAAAATGATCAGCACCACTAAATTAATCTTTATATTAATACAATACATTTACATATGTATTAGCAGACAGTGGTAGGGTAATCATGTATATTTTAGTTTTGCTTTTTCTTCAGATATGTGATCGGATGTAAGACAGACAAAAGAAAAAGGACAGAGTCCCTCATAAAATCAAGGAAGTCATTTGAATGTTTACTTTTTTTTTTGTTGTAGTCGTTTTAATCTTCAAAATCAAAAATAGTTTTGATGTGGGGACTCTTTTAATTCTTTTGGTAGCAGGGGAATTGATCTCTGCAAGCTGAACAAAATAAAAAAACAATTTACTTTAAACAGATTTAATCCACACAGTGAAATGCATATTTTAAAAAAAAGTTCAGACTGCCAGCACAAATCAGATTTTTAATTTCTTTTTTTTTTTTTTTTTACATATCAGATCAGAATTCGATCTTTCTGACTGTTTATAAATTAGTGCTAAGTATTCCGATCCAATCTGTACCTTTGCCCATGTTCCCTTATCCTCATGGTTTCTATGGTAACCTACACACACACACACACACACACACACACACACACACACACACACACACACAGAATGGATGTAAACAAATCAAAATGATGGCTACAATACTCCAGTAAAATGAAAGGACAAAGTAATGCCTTCATGGACAGAACCCAGAATCCATTGCCTGATTGTGCTGTTTTTTTGGGTTTTCGCAGCTAAACAGAGGAAACAAGGATCAGAGATTTTCCCAAGCTGATATCCCATGCAAACTACACCCAAAACGTAATTTCTCATTTGTCATCACAAGTTTGGAAATTCCTCCTTTCCCCCACTGCTTTTTCGATATACGGCTAAACTCTACTTGAACTCTTTCTTCTTTAACACTCCCATGTTGACAGCCAGTTGGATATTACAAATGCCCAACAGGATATCTCAATTCTCAAAGCAACATTTATTATCTGCAATGTCTTAAGTCACTGTCTTAATTTTGTCTGTCAAAAGTAAAGGGTCTTGTTTTGTTTGAACAAATACGGTCTGTGAAATTCTGAGTGGCTGTCTAAGTTAATAGTTGGTATAACGTTAGACTAATAAACAGAAGTGTCAAAGTAAATGCTAACAACTCAGATGTAGCTCCATGTGAGTCACCACGTGTAACAAAACCTGTTTAATTCAAATTACAAATGAAAGAGTGCATTTCCAAATAGTTTCCAGATTAATTGACTGAATATACTTTAGCCTCAGACAGTTTGATCCAACTTTCCCCAGGCATAAACACCAAATATTAATCACAACATTACGAATGTCCAAACAAATGATACTTAGCATTCAATCAAACCAAAACTCACATTGCTGGGAGCTTGGTCAATCGACTCCAATGAACTGACTGCAGCACAATTCTGGCAAAAACATAATTACTGTTGAAAAGCGGGACCCCTCGTGTCTCTGTCTCCTCTCTCTACTCCCTATTTGGGTCCACTTGCACATACTGGATTACAACATTATGTAATGAACTTGAAATAGCTGCTGTATTAATTACATTGCAAAATAAGTACTGTCAAAGGTAGTTTACTTGTCAAGGTCATTGACTAATGTGAGGACCTGACCAGCAATCTTAAATATGCCAAATATTTTATCCCAATTCCGTTTCATCAGAAAGGCATATCGGTTGATATTTTTCTATTGCAATTGCACTTGTGTTTACATTGGAATTAAAGTTAGTTTAAGAGAAATGTAAACGTAAGAATTTCTTAAAGAGTGATTAAATACTCACAGTTGTTTGAAAAGCTTTTACAAGTTATTCTTCTAAGCCCGTTAATTCTCTCGTTCTTGTTTTTGAACAATTTAGTTATTCGTTTTATGTTGAGCACTTCAGGTCAAACGTTAAAACAAATATGGCGGGCGGAAGTGGCGTATTTCCTTGCTCGTTGCCGTGTTACGCGCATACGGAAGAGTATGAGGGCCACTGAAGAAAAAAAGAAGAATTCTGAAAAAAAGTAAGAATTTTGACTTAAATCTCAGAATTCTGACTTTAATCTTAGAATTCTGGAAAAAAAAAAAAAAAAAGAAGCCAGAATTCTGACTTTAATCTCAGAATTCGGAGGGGAAAAAAAAATCAGAATTCTGAGAATAAATTTAGAATTCTGAGATTAAAGTCAGAATTCTGACATTTTTCTTCTCAGAATTCTTTTTTTTTTCTTCAGTGGCCCTAACACTCTTCTGTACACCCACTGCCAAAATTGAAAGTTTAGTATTATTTACCATTATCAACTTTTACTAATTCTTTTCAGTGTTCAAATTATAGATGTGTCTTGTTTGATTTTTTTCTCCTGTGATTAACATTTAGAAAATAGATATAGATACGAGTTTTCACTTCTGGCCATCATGACAGGGGTTGCCATTAACCCGTTTAATCCCAGTTTTCCCCTGCAAAATAAGTACATGCATTTTAATCCTTAGACCTTCCTAACACATATTTTTTTAATTCATCTCACACTGGTTATATTAGTAAAAATGTAGGTTTTATACTTGGAAATAATTGTTGCTGAAGGGAAACTACAAAGTGCAAATTTACCAATACGTCAATTAAATCTATTTACACATTTAAAACAAAAAAAACAAACAAAAAAACAGTATCATCACAGTGCGTTTCAAATGTGTCTTTTTCAGGTGTAGACATGACTGTGATGTAACACATCTCACTTTGGGGTTCTTTTAAATTTAGAAAATTCAGAACCTCATAGTTTGCTGTCTGCAAAATAATAAAAAAAACAAAAACAAAGGAAAAGTCTTGGCAATGTGCATAATAAAAATAATGAAACAGTCAGTTAAATAGTCACACAATCATACAATCAAGGTAGCCCATTTAGGAATTAATTAACTTTACATCTAGGTATGTCTAGGGTGATCAAACGTCCTCTTTTGCCCGGACATGTCATTCAAAACAGTGATCCACTGTAAAATGGCTTGTTGGAGTTAAATCTGTATATCTGTGAAAGAATGATAATAACAGATGAGTTGCATTTAGAAAGCAAATACTCTACACCCTCTACAAACTGTTGGATATCTACATATGCACACTCAAACATAAAGAGCCCACCCACATGCTCAGACTCTTCAGTAATAATTAATCAAAGCCGTCCAGGAAAGTAATTTCCTCCAGGCAAATCACAATATTTTGACGTGCATCCCAATAGTGTTGCATAACAATGAAGTCTTTTCCTGCTAGTCCACCTTTGATTTTTCCAAATTACATTGTCAGGCAGGCCCAGGGCGGGAATGCCCAGTACATTCATTTAGCCAATGATCGGCTGTTCTCTCTTTTCTGTCACCTGTAAAGGAAAGACAAATGGGTTGTTATGGGTACATGCCCATCTGCAGACTGTAGCATGGCTGTCACAGGGAACAAGAGATCTCACATTTCTTTTTGCACCTTTGCACCTTTTCTTTTTAAATGTGCAAACCACATAATCTTCCAATGACATTTATCAAGTAAATTAACTGAACCATTGCCAAAGTGAGCAAGGATGTTCGCTTATTACTGCATATACTTGATTGCTTCCATCTTATCTCAACTCTCGCCGATATGCTCATCACATTTGTCAGACATAGGCATAGTGTAATGGAGGTCTTCATTACATATATGGGAAGTATGTGTGTGAATAGTTTGAATTGCTGAGTCATTTGGGATTATTAATCCACCCTGTTGTATGGTATGGCTTGAAGATAATTGTGATGAGAGTGCGTAAAAGACTGTTAGTTGCCAACAGAAGCAGCTGCTGTTACAACCTCATCAGAAATGTTGATGTGGAATGTTATGGCACTGTTTTATGGTGAAGAAGCACCTGCTTGGTTTGCACCTGTGTTCCTGTGTTCCTCTGACTGCTACGACCATTCTAACACATAGATACTAGTTATTGATCCCTCAAGAGATTCCGTTTTCATGAATGAAATTGTCCACAGGAAGTTTGAAAAATGTCCATCTCAGAGAGATTCAGAGAGATGGACCATGTGTCAAATTCCTTGATTTGTCAAACAGTTCTAACAATAATAGTTAATTTGTTTCAATAGTTTGTTGAAAAAACGTAATTAATAATGGTTAGAATTGCTTGATTCATGTGACCAAAACCAGGCAAATAATTTACACTGAACAAAAGCCTCTAAAGACCCTAAAGGTGATAGGAGGGTCAGTTATTTTGATGACTCCAAGAGCTTTTAAAGGTTGAAACTCCCAACCAGTCAGTTTGAAATGATAATGCCTTCTGGAACAACACTTAAGAGTTTAAAAAATGCAGAAGTCCAGTTGCCTCCATTCAAGCCTTTGAGGATCAGCATGACCTGGATAACAGATAGTCTACACCTGCATGTTAGAATTTTTCTGGAAGTCTCTGCCAGATATCTTACTTGATGCATTTTAAAAGAGCATAAGTTTTCAGCAAAACAAGGCACACAGAAGTAGTGCTGGTCTTGTGATATATCAGTTATATTTAAAAAAATTACATAGTAAATAATGAAATGAAGTTTGACTTTCAAAAATGTCATTAAAATCAAATTGCTTCTGCAATATCTACTTGAAATATCACAATTAGATTATTTTCCCAAATTGTTAAATCCTAACTATGCAGACACTACCATAGCAGTTCTGGCTGCACAGGTGTGGAAACAAGACTTTCTGGGTATCACAATTTGACACTTGACTTCTGGGACCCGGAGGCTGGAGGGTGGTTACTTTAAGGCTTGGCTTTGCTAGTGTATCCCTCAAATGCTTAACTAGATTTGGAACTGGCAAGTCCATAGGGCCACAAGTTAGAATGGGTATGATGTTGTGCTTTTGGAGGCTGGTGTCAGCGTGTTGTTGTTGTTGTTCAGGAACACTGGCCTGTCTACGTAATATTCACATGAATTCCAGGACTCAGTGTTTCTCATGTGGCTCATTTCCTCTAAACAAGAATGACCGATGTTGTCAGATCAGCACGTATGTCAGTTTTTTTCCAGTTGCCATCCACACATGTGGTTTTGAATGTATGAGTACATCTTTGTCAGTTTATCTTTATTGTTATGTACTGTGTGAGCCACTGTTGGTATGTGATTATGGTGATGTTATCCTCAACAGAAACATTTAAAAAATGCATCTTAGTGTTTAGAGAATCTATCTTATTATTCAAAGCACGATAGCTATAACAACAAAGACTGAAAGAATTTGGTTATTTCTGTGATATAACTAGGGAGCAGTGCTGCCAGTGAAGCACCCCTCCTTAACTGCTAGACAAAAAGCGCTGTGCCAACGTTATAATGTGGTGGGGAGAACCCTGAGAGAAACAAAACCAAGTTAAAATCTTTGTTCACTGCTGCTCCTGTCTGACCCAACCTCACTGTTCATATGAATTAATTTACCTTCACACACTTGCAGACGAGAAGAGAAAACAACCTAATCAATAACCCATGTGAAGATCATGCTCGTGTAATACTGGGAATTATGCATCTGTGGTATATACACTCTACTGACAAGCCATTTAGCAGAAACCTTCATAAAAAGCAGCTTCATAGTTAGAAACAAGATTCAAGCTTTAGTATAGAAACCCAGGCATATAGATAAAGTGCCAGATCTCTTAAAGTCTATTTAAATGGCAGGTCAAGTGGAACAGATGCTGAAGTGTGTATCATAGGCATGTTAAAGTGTGTGAGGAGAGAAAGCCCTTTGAAAAAAAGGAGTGTTCAAGAGGTTCTTGAAAGTGGAGAAACCATCAAGGGAACACACTGTGACTGCCATTGACTGTAAATTCTCTTAAGCGCAAGAGATTACTGTAAGGAGCAGGGCAGCACAAAAACAATGAGTGAAAGACATGCACACAACAGTCATCTCACTAACTCTCACGCGAACTAAAAAATCGTTTCCATATGCTGCATATTTGTGATTTGGCAAGAGTGCGTGAGAGCAGCAAATCATGATCAAGTTTAAAACCAAAGGACTCAATGACGTGGTTGAGACAGAACAAAAAAAAAAGAAAAA
>JBAMYA010042128.1:0-14785 GCA_037176975.1 Arrhamphus sclerolepis
CCAGATTGAATAAAATTCCGAAGATATGAATTTTTTTTTTGAGTTGAAAGAACTTTTTTTTTGAAAAAAAGACCCTGACATTCGTGTAAAACAAATGGACTATAATGTATTAAACTTCTATGATGTTCGATAGGACTAATACAGTACCTTTATAGCCTCACTCTTCTACAGTCTTACAGCTGCCTACTTCTGTTACAAAAAGATTCCTCTAGTAGTCTAAAATATTGGCATACGATACATTGTTTGATGTAAATCTATTTGTGGAAAAATATTTAAAAAAAAACAACATTCTATTTGGTTCAGGAAGTTTGAACACATCCAAAATAACAGCAACTAGCTGTTTGGAGCCACTTTTGTTCCGCTCAGTCAGCTGTTAAATCACCAACCTGAAATTTCCACTTACACGTTGGTTGAGTCTGAAGCAGAGACAGTGGATGGTGGTGTCCTGAAATGCTTTCGAAGAAGAAACAAAAAAACATTTGGTTGTCTTGGAAAGATTTCTAATATTTTAGTCAGTCAGGCTATCTAGATAACAGACCTACAAACAATGGAGGGAACATAACCAGCTCCCACCCCCGTTATACCTTATCATTTCCAATAAGTCATACAACATGTTAAACTGGTTTATATTCATATTAGAAATGTTATTGTATAGACATTGTTTTACTTTTTGAATTCAATAGTTTAATTTTACAAGTTTTTATATAATGTTAAATGCAAATAATCACTCGCATTGAGTTTCACAATTTTACTCCAGTCATAGTAGTTGCAGCTGTAAACATTAATGAAAACGTATAACTATCTATACCTGAAAACAAGTAGTCTGGACATGTCCAGAGGTATGCAGATGCTGGTGATCCGCTAAAACAGAATCTTGTTGTGGCCTTACCAGAGGCACACATGATTAGTATATGACCCACATAAAAACGGAGAAATCCAATTGAGGGGCCTATTGCCATTACTGTGATCTCATTAGCAATTGAGGAATTCTTATTTTCATTAAGTGACTCAAGCCTTTTATTATTTAAATAGCTCCTTTTGTCCACTTTTCTTATAGCTGTGATCTCCATGGACACAGACAAAACAGAGCAGTGCGTTTCACCTCGGCCGTTGGCATTAATTTATGGTTTTCAGCACTAATTACAACCAGAGCCGCTCCATCAGCATGGAAAAATAAAGTCATTCACATTAGCATATCTGTTTGGAGGTGAGACCTGAGCACAGAAACCTGGATATTAGCTTGTTGTGTACCTTGACATTGACACATTATACCTGATGGAGTTTTAAAACCCCAGGAAAATTGCTTGGCAATGCCTATGCTCTTCATTATGATTGGATAAAAGTGTAGTTAAAACCTCTTCCTTCTCTTCTCTTGAACATGCCTGCATTTTAGGTTTCATGCTGGTGTTTGAGTTTCTTTTTTCCAAAGACAACTAATCACCTGATTTCACATATAAACAGCTTTCTATTGTCAATGGCACACAATAGATGTATTTAAAGTGCCAAATTGCCAGCAGAAATCCATTGGTCTCAACAGTATTCAAAGTAGAAAATCTGTAGAAAATTGTCAGAAAATCTTAGCGATACAAAGACACAATTTGATCAGATCTATTGCAACAGGCGTTCCCTGCTTTGTTATATCATCATTCATTCGGGAAGTGACTCAAGCATTAAAGTAAGTGGTGGAGCTAAGTGGGTGTCTTCTACTTTTGTTTTGTCCATATTCCTCTTCTTTGGACTTTTTCTTTCCATGTTGCACTTCTGTCTTGATTCTGCTTTGTAGTTTCATCACTATGCATGAATGGAAATGTTTCGCAACATTTTGGTGAAATTTACATGTAGTGTGGAAAAAAAAAAAACAGTAAAATTTAATGTATTCATTATTTATTCAATAAAAAAAATCCAAAATGCAGAAAACGTTGGTGAAATACAAACTACAACTCGTGATTCAGAAGCTTGGAAGGCTGAAGTTCTCTTTTTTTCTGTGTTATCTCACACACAGTCTAGTCAATTTCCTTTTCACACAACTTCATGTGAAAGATAGTCTTTTGGTTACACAATTTTCTTAAAGAATAAAAGATAAAAGATTTGTTCAAGGCACAAACTTTTACAGCCATTGCTGTGGTGAGGCATGCCTAATAATCACTTGTTTGTTATCATTGCCAGTTATCCATTCCAGACCTACCATCAGGATTTTTCACTAATTCAGGGGGACAGGAAAATCCACTCTGGCAAACATGAAAACAACACATCATTTGTCAAAAGCATTTAGATATTTTAACAAAAATATTGAATAACTCAAACTAGATTATTGTCATTGTGCAATTAAGTGCTCAGTCACGTTATGACCCTGTAATTACTTTGTCTGTTGACTCCATCCACAGTTAAGAATAATTGTTATTATCACCCTGCACCAGATTCCAGCCAACAAAGAGCTATTAAGAGACTTACTTTGATGTTTTCATGTGACTGTGGTTCGGAAGCTTTTGTAGGTTAATGGAAGGATAATCGGGAGTATTTGATCTCCGTGGAGTTAGCTGGCATTAACATGTGACAGACACTTCTTGCCTTTGCAGCAGTGTCATACGTTATCTTTTTTTCTTTATTTCTTTTAATTTGATTTTTGAAGACAGTATGGAAAAAGAAAAAGACTAAAACATAACAGGTCCAGTTGTCCACTTCATGTATTTTATGAGTATTGTAAATCATTTGTCCTTGTAAATATAGGACTCGTGAGATGTTCCGCTGCTGATGAATTGTTACATTGTCTTTTTCTTTCTTTCTGTCTTTCTTTTTTTTGGCTGTAACAGTAATTGATTTATTAGTTATTTTTTCTGTTTGATATCTGGGGGGACAAAAAAAAAAATCAATTCATTCAGCCATTTCCAGTGATTTAAAAGAAAAAGGCTGGTAGGCCACATACAGTACATGCCTTCATGGCAGCTGTATTCTCTAACATTTATTGCTTTTAAAATATTTCCCTGTCATGCGGCAAAAACTGCAAACAACAACTTCAAGACTTTGTTTCCCAGAAAAACTAAGGTCTTTGCAGTCCCTATTTAAAACCTGTTGGACTTGGGATCTCCTTCTCATGTATCACCAATCAGTAATTACCTCTAATGCCATAACTTTGGCAAAATGTTAATTATCAGTAATATGAAATTATTTTTTACTAACAAACTCAAAGAACTACTTATAAAGACTGACTGTAGCAATAAGTAACCCTATAATAGCCTTACACACTATTACAGGCCATCTTCATAAAGGCATTGGGGTACAAAGACACTACAGATTCCCTACAGATTTATTGCGCCTCCACTCTCTGACTGTATTTTGATCCCATGAAGGCACAATTTTCTTTCTCCACTGAATGCTTCACAAAGCATTTTAGCCTTCTCTAAGATCCCATATCTGTGGTCACTGACTGATTTATTTAGTCGGCACTCATAAAAACATGGTTCTGAATAAACACCAGTAGGGAGAGAAGAAAATTAAATTTCTACCTGGTCGTTCCCCTGGGGAATACAAAGCTGGCCACATTTCTCTGTTGCTGCTGGCATTAATGCTGTTTCTCTGACTAAAGAAAGCACCAGCCCAGTTTAACTAGTAGGCCAGCTTCAGCGGGAGGAGAGAAAGGGTCATATGCAGCAGGTTTCTTTGAGCAGATGATGCCCCAAGTCAAGTCAAAAAAATTCATAATTGGCCATCCAGCCTGCCTCTCCAGCCACCGTGGTTGAAAACGTTTGTTTTCCTTCAGCACCAGGTGATGGACTGATTTCATGCTCTGTATGGAGTTTGTGCCCCTGTTATGCCTTTATGTATCTCCAATTCACACATCCCTCAAGTATACTGTAGTTACATAGGTCTTGAGGCTTTTTTCCACATGTAAATTATTTATGTGCAAATTCCTTGCTAGTCATCATCCAGGACAATACTAGCAATGTTCTAACCTTATGCACCAATTTAGGTGATTTCAGGATAATTGTCCTTGGCTGAGGAATGTTTCACATTATTTTTTTTCCCTATAAAAGTGGTGCAGCTTCTGCTTTATCTCAGCTCTCACCATCTCAATTACCCATCATCAATTTCCATGCACTCTGTTCACAGCAAAATATTTTAATGAGATTTTTGCATTGTCTTCTAATATAACTCAAATTCTTCTAGAATAAATTAAATACTCGTCATTAGTGTTAAAATGTTTTTTTGTAAAACAGCTATTTTTAGTCCACATGGTATATGATCCTTCCTGTTTAAGTTTTTGTCAGTTTGTTCTTTTTGCTTAATAAGCAGTGGCAT
This sequence comes from Arrhamphus sclerolepis, assembly GCA_037176975.1. Lineage (NCBI taxonomy): Eukaryota > Metazoa > Chordata > Actinopteri > Beloniformes > Hemiramphidae > Arrhamphus > Arrhamphus sclerolepis. The sequence continues at coordinate 4,297 of JBAMYA010042128.1, forward strand.
CATCTTGGGATGTAGATCTTTATTTTGTTCTATCAGATCATTTGTATTCATGCAGCATTTAAATCAAATTCCATTCAGCTAATAGAATGGAGCACAGAAAGGCTTTTGGTTATGATTATAATTAGGAAGTGTAAATGGGCACACACAGCATTTTCTATAGAATATTTCTGCATCCCCCTTGAGTATAAGGATTTTCACATCTGTTTAATTGTCTAAGTTTCAACAGGCTTTGAGAATGCAATTAATCCAGTGTGATTTTTTTAATTTTATTTTATTTTAACAATAAATGAATGCATTTATTGTAAACTGGTTGATTATCTTGCTACATTTAAACAATTTAACATTTCATACACTTAACAAAGTCCTGGATATAAATTAGCTAATCTTAAAGTTAGTGACATCATAGGTTTATTAGTCACATCAGGGGCTTAATTACAATCAAGGACCATTAAAACCAACTGTTAATGTTCATTCTTTGCCTTTAGACACATGGGAGCAGCCATTTCAGTTTTTTCTTTATAAACAGTGTTACAGTGATGTATTTTCAGCCAGTCCCTTTTTTTCTTCGTTAGTGGGTCTTTAATTTGCATTTTATATGGGTTACCACACATTTCCAATTAGCTTTGCCCACAGTGGTCTCTTAAGGGTGATTAACTTGGGTGGTTGGATGATTAATGGCATGAGGGTGGAGGTAGAGTAAATAGGTAAGTATAATTCTCAGAGGAAATGTCTGATTGGGGGGGGGCACGGACTGGGTGTGTTATATCAGAGATTGTCATTTTCATAAAAAAACTTGCCCACATTGATGAGCTTGAATGAAATATTTTGTTAGATATGATAAAGTCAGTCGTGCAGAACTACTGTGAGTCTTTTATAGATGGGTTTCCTTTAATCGGTAGTCCAGAGTCGTTTCAGATTGACCAGTGACGGCCAGGAAACAAGAGTTTTTGGGAAGTCATGAAGCTGAGGCAAGTCCCTGCCTTGGTTAAGTACTTCAAAGTGAGTCTTAAAACTTCTGGGTGGTGTTGACTCTGTGCTGATTGGATATGCTGTTGGCAGGAGATAACAAATGGCCCTCTTGATGTAATCTTCAAGATTGAATCTTTTTGTGTCTTTTATTTATACCGTCACCATGTATGAAAAAACACAGCAAACAGTAAACCAGCCACGATCTCAGCTTTTTGTGTTTATCTTGTCGTTCTAATATTTTACTTTTTCCTATTATTTGTGTTCTTTTTCCTTAGTCTTGTTGTCTTTATTTTATTGGAGGTTGGCAAACAATTGGTGCATCATTGCCATCAAGTGGTTTGAAGTGTCAGTTAGTTAGGTGTAGCTGGGGTCAGCAGAAGCTGAAAGGACTGAGTGGGAGGTCAACCTTGTTACAGCTTCAGCCCCCTATAGGTTTTAACCCTGGACCCCCATTACTACAAGACCGATTATCTATTTGTTGTGCCATTGTACAATCAGTATGAAGTATATGTTCTTCGCTGAATCGCACTATTAACAATAATCTAAGTACATACGTTTGACAAAAGTTTTGATTTAGTTTATTTATCCAACAGAATATAAAGAAAAAAACATGTTTATATATTATTATTGCTCTTAGCTAAGCAAATAATTTTCATACATGTTGCTGATTTTAAACCATCCAACAGTCTTTGAGACTTGCTCTTTAAAGGAGACATTGCTCCCTTTTGAAATGTTGACGTATTAGATCACACAAGTCCTCATTAAATATGTTACAAACACTGGTGAAAATACATGTGCCAAATTTAATGAGGCCTTTTGAATCCTCTTTCCATGTGTGTTCATATCAGCTAGTTTTAAGAGTGGCACTTACTACTTGGCTCCACTCCTGCCCTTTCTTCCATAAGCTATGGCTCTTTAGACATTTGTGCTACAGCTTTGTGATATGCTCTTTGTTAAGTTAACTGCAGATAAAGATAGATACTCTGATTTTAAAGTAATAAAAACCTGGAAGGATTGGGGTGTTCTAAAAACAGGATTATTTTTATTTATTTAGTCTGTACACTGAAGTCAAAATTACATACCCCCCTTCCCTCCTTTGTAGACAGCACCTGAGAACTGAGGCAACAGCTCAATAGTCCTTCTGCCAGGTGCAGCTGCTGCTGATTGGCCTGCCTGTGGCTGCAGGCTCAGTCACCAGCATGGGGTCACCACCTCAGCTGCCTGCTCCAGGCAAGTCACCTTTGTTACTGCACCATCCAGGTTCAGACCAAGGACACCCCAGACAAAGTGACGGGGTTATGTTATGTCACATGTTGAGTTGGATGTCACTTCAGATACTCAAATATATGCTCTCATGCACAGAAAATGTTTTTTTGTTTTGCAAACTAAAGTGTGTTCTGTGACATCATATAGATTCCATGTACCATCTCAGACTTTCAAATTACACATTGTGTTGGTATGCACTTTCATGACAGAGAGAGAGACTTTTTTCCAGGTCTGAAAAAGAAATGTTGAATGATGTTTCTTGAAACTCTTACAGGAGCACTTTCACATGTTTGTTGAGCCATTGCTGCCAGGAGCAAGTCTGGGAGTGAGAGGAGTTCCATACATCATTGTGCTGAGGCATTACTGTGGGTAATGAAGCATGAACTGAAAGCGGCACTTTGTTTTGTCATAAAGAGTGGGGAGCTCACTGTTGCACAAGGAGATTGCGAACTATCATCAGGTGATCATTGCCAAGTGCCTTAAATTTTAGTTGTCAGTTAAATAAAGAAAAAATAACACTGTTTCACAATTCAAGAGAAAGTTGAAGGAAATATGGTGGTGCCTGGAGAGAATATTACTAGAGTTTAGAGTTAAAGGTGGAGTGCTGTCTCCCTCTCTATTATCCTTCTTTAAAATGAAAAACTAAAAGAGCAGCCTCTTGAGAAATTTTGCACAAGGATGTTTTGTAGTTATCAATATCTGGAAGCAGCAATTGCCACGCACCATCTTTTAGTGGAGTTTCATCTGGGAAGAATGTGGTGTAATGAGGTGAGCAATGAGGTACTAATGAATCTGTAATGTCTTAGTTTTGTTAGGCATTTTTAAGACAAAGGAAACAGTGGCTAAACAAAGTATCTGCAGCATCACCTTAACCTGTTTTAGATCCACAAACTATGTCAGGCATTGTCATCTTGATGGAAAATGCCCCATTTATTTATTGAAGTGAACAAATGCTATCTGTTCCTCTCTCTTTCATGTAGCCTACCTCATTGTGCAACCTTTAAATGCAGTAAAACCAAAGAGAAAAATCTTACCTGCAGGGTGAAGAAAGCCTTCAGACGGAAACATTCAGAGGCTTTCATCTGTTTCTAGGCACGCACAAATAATTTCACAGCTTGATTTATTGTCCAAATGTACAACATTGCCCCAGGATATCTTAGATAGCTAGCATATTAACAATAAAGGGTGTCTGTTTTAAGAAGCTGCTTGTGTAGTTGTCAGATTGGATTCAGAGATCACCAATGGATGTACGACAATGATATGAAGTCATTACACCTCTAAGCAACAGCACTTCAGATATACATATATAAGTATGGGACCCATATATATATGTGTGTGTGTGTGTGTGTGTATAATGTTCTTTTTTTTTTTAAGTAGCTGTTTAATTTTGAGACCGAATAGTAACTGGAATTTTTGAACAGATACTCCCCCCCTCCCCCATAGACATTTTCATATTACCCAGAATTGGATGTTGTACTCTTAAGAAAGCCAAAATACTTTCTTGAGCTTTTTCTTTCACTTGTCTTGAAAAGTCAAAAATGTATTTCAGCAGTGAGCAACTTGATGCGAAGACACAAGTTAACTAAACAAGTACTTAAAACCCTTTTTTTTTTTTCTTTTTTTTTCATGAAATATACATCATGCTGTTGCTGTGCTGATGAAGGTTTTATGGGAATAGGCAAATAATGATTTCAGGTCCCCAATGCTGCATAACTGTGTAGTTGGTGCCGAAAAATGTTGAGCCAACCCAACTTGAAGATGACAAAGTAGTATCTGCAGGAAATATAAAGATAAATTAAACAAATCTACCAAGGGTACCAATCACATTTCTTATGCTCCATGTAAATGCAACATGTAGGTTACATGAGAGAGATGCACGGCCTGGCATGGCTTACAGTAGAGCGACGCCATTGGTTTGACGCAGAAGTATGAATAAGCCTTTCACTACAGTAAACCTTGATGGGCACCTCTCACCAGACGTAAATGCATCATGCCAGTGCAGACCGTAGGACATGTGATTGGTCCATTTGATTTGTTCTTTGTCTTTATATTTCCTGCTGCTGCTTCATCTTTATTGCTTTAAAGTTGGTACACTGAGTGCGTTGCAAAGTCTGTAAAATTGCTCATGACCTTACTCATTTTTGTGTTACTCATTTTTTTGCTCTGTTGCTAAGTCTGAGCAATAAAAAGTAAACAAAATGAAGCTCCAAGTAATTACAGTGCGACGCAGACAACATTGAATGTACACTATATTGCCAAAAGTATTCGCTCACCTGCCTTGACTTGCATATGAACTTAAGGGACGTTCCATTCTTAATCCATAAGGTTCAATATAATGTTGGTCCATCCTTTGCAGTGATAACAGCTTCAACTCTTCTGGGAAGGTTGTCCACAAAGTTTAGGAGTGTGTTTGTTTTTGGGAACTTTTGGCCAGTCTTCCAGAACCATATTTGTGAGATCACACACTGATGTTGGATGAGAAGGCCTGGTGCTCAGTCTCTGCTGTAATTCATCCCAAAGGTGTTCCATCAGGTTGAGGTCAGGACTCTGTGCAGGCTAGTTAAGTTCATCCACACCAAACTCTCTCATCCATGTCTTTATGGACCTTGCTTTGTGCACTGGTGCACAGTCATGCTGGAAGAGGAAGGGTCCATCTACAAACTGCTCCCACAAAGTTGGGAGCATGGAATTGTCCAGAATCTCTCGATATGCCGAAGCATTCAGAGTTCCTTTCATTGGAACTCAACAAGCCCAGCTCCTGAAAAACAACCCAACACCATAATCCCCGGTCCACAAAACTTTACACTTGGTATAATACAGTCAGACAAGTACCGCTGTGTTGGCAACCCCCAAACCCAGACTTGTCCATCAGATTGCCAGATGAAGTGTGATTCGTCACTCCAGAGAACACGTCTCCACTGCTTTAGAGTCCAGTGGTGGCGTACTTTACACCACTGCATCCAGCTGCTTTGCATTGCACTTGATGTATGGCTTGTATGCAGCTGCTCAGCCATGGAAACCCATTCCATGAAGCTCTCATTGCAATGTTTTTGAGCTAATCTGAAGGCCACGTGAAGTTTGGAGGTCTGTGGTGATTCACTCTGCAGAAAGTTGGTGACCTCGATCTGCCTCAGCATTCACTGACTCCACTCAATCAGTTGACAGAGCCTACCACTTCATGGCTAAGTAACAGACACTTTCAGTCGCTTCCATTTTGTTATGATACCACTGACACTTTTGAGGAACGAGGAAATTTCACCACTGGACTTGTTGAACAGGTAGCATCTTATCACAGTACCCTGCTGGAATTAACTTAGCTTCTTAGACCAACCCATTCATTCACAATTATTTGTAGAAACAGTCTGCGTACCCAGGTGCTTGATTTTATACACCTGTAGCCATGGAAGTGATTTGAACACCTGATTTTGATTATTTGGATGGGTGAGTGAATACGCAATGTTGTGTATGAACACCAAAGACGTCATTGTAGTCTATGTGCACATTTGCTAAGCAGAAGCATAAATTAGGCTTAAGGCTTGGTGAGAAGAACGTAGATGTCCGAGTGAATGCCGCAGTTGTAATGACCTTGTACCACCAGCGGAAGTGAGATGGGAACAAGGAAGCAGCACCTCAGAGACACACACCCAACATTTATATATGGAGCCCATCTGAGATGTCACTGAACTGAAAAATGGGGCCCCAGATTGTCTGCAGGTAGCATGTAAGCTGCTCACTTGGGCTCGCTTATGTGTTTGACCCAAATGGGACCCATATAACACATCCATGCATCCACATACATTCATCACCCATTTACCTGACCATAACTACTGTGAGAAATTGACATGGGGCCAGCATGGAACCCCACAGATGATCCCATAAGGGCCCCCTTTTTCTGTGCTTTTATCAGAATCAGAATTACTTCATTGATTCACAAGGGGAAATTCCTGTTGTTGCAGCCTTGCCAGTGGGGGTGGGGGTCTGAATTAAGAAAACATCCAAATACAATACCTATCCTTCAGTTAAATATATAAAGGCAAAAAATCAAAAAACTAAATAAATAAATAAAATTACATTGTTAACAAATGTGCATGGTATTATGAGAAAAAGCTTTAAGAAATTAGTGGGTTTACACCATATATAATGTCTAGATAACTCATAGTTCAGAGTAAAACAGTTTGATGGCGACAGGCAAGAATGATTTCCTGTGCTTCTCTGTGGTGCAGCGTGGAAGAATCAGATTTATACCTCAGAAAGGCCCCATATACAAATGTTGGCTGGGACATCTGCCATGGCACTGTGCCTGGGTGAAAGCTATTTCACAAAGAAATAGAAGCCGACAGGCTTTTGAGGGACCCTGTTCCACCACTCGATTCCAATCCCACCAAATAGTGGAAAGTCAGTGAAGAAACTGGAACTATCGCAATGCGTATTCTCAGCAGCTTGCAAACAGGCAGCACACACAACTCACCCCTGACTAAAGTAACAAACCTGCAGACTGTTTGAATGTGTAAATTATTGTGTTTGTTGGGGAATCTGTACCACCATGGAGTTACAGGTAGATTATAGTTATCTGTTAAACAAAAGTCAGAGTTCTAAATATATTCTTCTGACATTCAAGACAGGTTCACCATGGTTATTTAAACTGGAATTTGGAGGTGTTAAACTCTTGGGAGCAGGAATGGGCAGTATGATACATGCATTGTAAATACACAAATGCATAATATTTAATTATGGAGGCTACTGATCATCCATCTTAACAATACATTGATGAACTGGACAGGAGAGAACATTTTTGCTATAGTCCATAATCAAGGCTGGAGCAAACAAACGTTGCAAATGAATGCCCAATGTCAAAGCTTAATACTTTCTATTTTCAGAGCTGAATTCAGGATATAAGTACTGAATCCTGAAACGAAACTACAGTTGTAGCCTGGCATCCCTTGTTTCAAATTTGTGTTATTGAGATGCCCTACATTGTTGCTATCATTTTATTTTAAATTTAGCTGCTTTAGCAATCCATTCCTTAAAGTCTCCAGGTTTTCATTAAACACATCATTATGAACCATCATTTCTCTGCCTTTTAAATCCTTAAGCATGGTAATGGGAGTTGAATTTAATTTTTCCACCATTGTTCCAGGTGGTCCAGAATTTATTGGTTTCCTAAGATGTAATAATTACAATTTGCAATGTAATTTAAAGAAACTAAAAGCTTAGTCTAAGGGGAATATTATTATGTATTGTTTGTTGCTCCACACATTGCAGGTGATTTGTTTTTATCAGCCAGCAAGGCTAAAGGCATTTATACTCTGCATTAAGGTTGTTAATATTTGAATGGTGTGCTTGTAAAAGGGTTTATTGCTCTGCACATGGTTGGAAGTTTTGAAGCTTTGTAGGACATTATTCAGTCTTCACTGTAACATACAGTGGGGCAAAAATGTATTTTGTCAGCCACCAATTGTGTAAGTTCTCCCACTTAAAAAGATGAGAAGCCTGTAATTTTCATCATAGCTATACCTCAACTATGAGACAAAAATGAGGGGGAAAAAAAATCCACAGAATCACATTGTGAGATTATCAGTGGTCTTGTATGTCTTCCATTTTCTAATCATGCTCTCACAGTTGATTTCTTCACACCAAGCTGCTTACCTGTTGCAGATTCAGTCTTTCCAGTCTGGTGCAGGTCTACAATTTTGTTTCTGGTGTCCTCTGACAGCTCTTTGGTCTTGGTAATTTTCCTGTATTAATGGTAAAATTAATGGTAAAATATTCAAATGTTTCAAAGATGTAATATCAGGGGCAGTTTGGTTAGGAAATAGATACTAATAAAATCTTTTAATCATTTGCAAAGGGTAAGGAAGATAATGATATAAACATTGTTTCTAGTAAAAAACTGAGCTTTAATCATTTCAAGAAGCATTTTGCATTTTATTGTTTTTATATTCCAATATTAAACAAGTGTTCTGAAATGATGATTATGAAAAAGATCCATCATATGTGGAAAATCTTCATCTGTGAAGGCTGGGGTACTGTAAAAAAACAGCATAACCAATTAAATTACTCAAGCTAAGGGAAATTATTCATCAGCTTTTCTGCTAATTAAACAGAATTTCTGCTTGTTTCTTTGGTTGTTACGTGCACTACTTTCATAAATGCTCGGTGCACATGATGGTGCCGGAGGTTAGCAGTTAGAACCAGAGCTGCCATCGTCAGTGGCTCAGTCCCTGAGAATGCTCCAAAACCCAGTCAGTTGATAAAAGAGCCTCTATTCAAGAGAGCTAAAGAACAATAAAATTATTTTTTCTCACAATACACATTCCTTCTCATGAAACACGAGGAAACCCCCCAGAGTCCATTAAACACAACAAATTACTTGCATGAAACAGAAATTATGCATTTTCTATAGAAAGTGGGGAAGCATGTTAATCGCCTGTGCAATGGTTTTTGGGAAGGCAGGGTGTCTGTTCAGCATGTCAAAAAGTTGATCTTTGTTCAGCTTTATGCAAATGAGGTCGTCCAGGGTGAGGGTATTATCCAGTCAAAGTGGATGCTCTCTATTTTATTGCATTGCATAGAAATTTTCTCAATGTCTATGACATTAGTGGTGGTGTCAGAACAGAGTACTTAAACTTTGTCCATGAAGTGTGTGAATACATGAAGTACATGAAGCTGAAGCCGTCTCAGGTTTCCTACATATTTACAATACTACGCTGCCTGTCAACTGGGACAGCTGGTGGAGCAAAAGTGAATCAGAAACTTTGTCATTATACAAGTGTGTGCATTCCCATTCACTGCAAGATTAATATCTTGCACTGAATATAACTAGAAGACATGTCTCCTATATACAAAAATTTAAGGCATAAAATATAAGATGCAAGTGATTACCTTGGATTTGTTACGTTGTAGCTCTCAGTCTCTAACCCTGAATATCTGAAACAAGAAGTGATCAAACTATGAGCGAGTAGTTGTTTAATTGTCAGAGTAGATATGGGGATTTAAAGCATCCCTGGTTCTCAGACTCTGCATATTCCCCTCTGTCTAGGATAGCTGGTATCATAGCAGTCTGGTAGTACCATAATCTCTGCTCTGCTCCATGAGCATCTTGTTCCAGTTGCCCAGTTCTCATCAGGGTGCCCTGGTTCCCCAAACATGGCCCTCTTTGACCCAGGTGACTTCTGTAAGTGTGTGTGTGTGTGTGTGTGTGTGTGTGTGTGTGTGTGTGTGTAATTTAATTTTTTTCCTCTCTCAGATGTTACCAAAACATCTAATTAGGCATCCCTAAGATTTCTGCTATGAAGGATGTATTTAGTTTTTGCCACTTAAGGAGGGCCTAATTCATTTGTTTTGAGGTTCCCTTGATCACATGTTGTGGTTATCGCAGCATCCTCCAATTACAAATGCCATAATTAACTTCAGTGTGCATTTGATGAGGTAGAAGCAGAAAAAACAAAATGACAATGACAAAAAAATACACTTGAAACTATTTTGAGTAAGAATCCAACTAGATTTGAGACTATGGAAAAGAATAGCTAATAGGTTTTGGAAAACAGTTTGAACGATGAAAAGAATTCATATTGGTTTCCAATATTTTCTGTCCTTCCTTCTATTTAGTCATACGCAAAAAGTAACACAGGAAAAGTGGAAACTATTGGGAGACTGATTAAGCTGAAAGGCTCTTTGTGTTAGCTCTGTTCAGCTTATATCTTATTCCTTCCAAAGCTCATTTCCTCATTCCATTTAAGCACTTAAGGAAACAAGACAGAAGACAAACTTGAAATAGACAGCGTAAACTTATTTTACTCCACCTTTTTTTTTTTTTTCTTTAGATACATAACTCACCTTAGTGTAGATGCCTTTGACTGTTGTTACAAAACATACTTTAATGCTCCGCTTTAGTTTTTTTTTTTTTTTTCTGGGTTTGTCAGCTTAGTGATTGCTATTTTTCAAAATGATATATAGTCTTGCAGTCAGCCAGCACATTAGCGTTATTTGTATTTTGTGGAGGTGATTTCTCCCTTTGTTTTTAATTTATTGTTTTGTCTCTTTATCTTTTCCTGTTCTTGTTTCATGATTGTTGAGTCAGGGTGGGTTCAGACACTGGAAACTTAATCTGGGGAATTACATGAGCCGTCACAGGAAAAAAGGGACAAATATAAGAAAAGGGTAATGTGTGTGTGTGTGTGTATATATATATATATATATATATATACTTAACCTTCATCTTTAATCAACGTTTTGCAGGAGCGATGTCTTTGAA
>JBAMYA010042129.1:0-14783 GCA_037176975.1 Arrhamphus sclerolepis
ATATATATATATATATATATATATATATATATATATATATATGTATATTGCAGTTTGTGCTGCACATTGCTCTTGAATTGGGAAAATGTGTACAGAAATAAGACCAAAAGCACTCCATTACATACATTCATTCAAGCATGACAGACACTCTAGATTAAGGATATTCAACTGGCGGCTCGCAGGCCACAACCAGCCCATCTACCTATAAATAATAAATTAATGGTTTGATAGCCAGTAAACTGTGCACAGGCCACTTTGTGACACTTCACAGCAGCACTGCCGCTGTTTACAGACGGAGAGACCAGCTTCATATGAAACATGGAAAACTTTAATGGCTGGACTGATAACCATGCACACATACAAGCTGTGGAAGGTGACCCCATGTGCCTGACTGTTATGACATCTGCTTGGTGAATAAAGGATGTAACTTGCGTCTCTGAGACGTTCTTCTTAAACGATAGTCTTCATCATTAGGTTTAACCTGCAGCTTCAAAGGAGGGATAAAATAGTTGTTGATGTGACTGAAAAGGTAACTCTGTTAAAAAAAGAAAAGACCTGTTCTCATTAGACCTCGATGGCAGGCTGCTGAACTTTCCCACATTTGACTGTATCAAGTCGTCACAAAGTGCCAGTCACACAAGTAAGATCAGACTTTCTGGATAATTTGATAATTTGATAACTTTGCACAGAGGTTTAATGGCTTTGACATTCCCAAAGAGGTGATGCATGTTGTAAGGCAGCAGTTCACCAGTGAGAGGGCCTCAGGTTATACAGCGCTGATGAAGGTGCCTTGCAACTGGAGCTTATTGACCCACAAGCATCATGTGAACTGAAGGATGCCTTTTAGGGAGTGGGCTGCACAGAGTTGTGGTGTTTTGTTGCAGAGAAATTCCCAAAGGTGGAAATAATTGGCTTTTTGTGTGTAAACAAAACATATACTTTAAAATCCAGCTTTTCTCACATACCATAAATGCCATAAAAACATTCTCACTTCATATGAACCTAAACTTTATGCCCTTGCAAAGTCAAGAAAACAGAATTTCTCTCATTATTAGTAGCAGATAGACGTAGGAACTTAAATACAAAAATGGCCCTTTTTTAAAATTCATCTGAGACCTAGAGAATGCTGATGCTCATACGTGTCAGTAGTCTTAAAGCAGAATCTCTTTTTTGTTGTACATAAAGCCTCCAGGAGTCACACTGCACCCAAAACTCACAAGACACCCGTGTCCACCCCTCTGGCATCGCACCCCTGTACAGCACGTTTGGGTTAAAGTCTCCACATCACTCTAACATCCTGGGCTGCCCCCCACCCCTCCATCCCCCCCATTGTGTCTCCTAGGAGATCTGTCAACAGTAAATCTTAATCCACAGAAAAAGAATTCACTCCTCATGAACTGGAAATCCAAAAGAACCACAAGTGTCTCACAATGGAAACACCTTTAAACAAATACATCTCCAGCTCCATAATGAAATCAAAACCTCAACATTTAATTTGGCAATTTTGGCAACTGTTCATAGATTCTTTATAATATCTTAGTTATGAAGAATGTTGTCCTCAACCCAACACATGAACACCTTAAACATGAATTCATGCTCTCACACGCACACTCACGTGTACACACATTTTTATTTATTTCTGTTTTTTGCTTTTTTTTTTGTCTCTTTAATTATTAGATATAATACTGTATATTACTTTGCATTGTCTCCTAGTTGCCTAGATATATATTTTAAGACTACAATATCTGCTACCATATGATATCATTGCTTTGATGTTTTGTTCCCCTTTTTCTTAGTTGTTTTGTATTTTTTTGTTTTTAATGTTTTGCTTTATCTTTCTAAATATTAAAAAAGAAACTAAAGCCCGACTAGAGAACTGGGCTAGCAACTGGAAGGTCGCCAGTTCAATCCCTGGCTTGTACCAATGATGTGGGTGGAGGGAGTGCTGAACAAGCGCTTCCCCACGTCCACATCCATGGATGAGGTGCCCCTGAGCAAGGCACCTGAACCCCCCCCTGCTCCCCGGGTGCTGCAGCGCAGCAGCCCACCGCTCTGGGTCCAGCAGCCCAGATGGGTCAAATGCAGAGAATGAATTTCCCCTCAGTGATCAATATAGTGTATCAAAAAATAAATAAACAAATAAATAAGAATGTTAAATTTGTGCTGGCGCTTTGCGTCAATTGTACATTCAGTACGAGAGTAATAGTACAAGAGAACGTCTGGTCCACAGGCCATACCCTTCACACTGCTATATACAGATATATATATATATATATATATATATGTATATATATATATATATATATATGTACACATCTCAGTTAAAGTTTTCATCTATTCACCACAGTTCAGTTTTATTGTTTTTCATTCATTAATTCATCAATGCAAGTAAAGGATAATGCGTATGACTGATACCAACTCATGCAAAATGTTTTCCTCGACAGATAGCGACATTAATTAATGCAAACATTCCTTCGTTGTCCTTACCTTGTCTGTGAGCTTCTGTGGATGTGTCACCTTTAAGACAGACACATGTTGTCCTGCAGTGAACAGCGGCTTCCTCATCACATACTGTCTGTCAGTCAGATACTTCGAGGAAAAAGCCATAGTCACAGTTTTCTTTGTCTCTCCTTTGCCTTTTCTCTCGCTTTTGTCTCTTTCACTGTGCTTTGTAGCTGATCTTAAGGGCATGCCAAATTTTAAATCTGGAAGATGCATCCTCCTTTGCTGGTGGCGTTCATTACCTTCCATTTGATAAAGGACGCGTAGGAGGGCTCTCTCAACTAGAGGACACAACAGTGTGTAAAGTTACAGAATAAAAATTTATTTACGCATGAACTTGCTCACTGATGAGAATGCACCTGTACCTTTCCCAGAGACGACAGTTTTCTATCCTGCATCTCCACTTCAGCAAACATCACGCTGCTCAGTTGAATCACAGAAGTTCGCTGGAACAAGACAAAATTACAAACAGTAACACTTTCATTTTATTTTATCTTTCAGAGACATCAGATTTGGAGTTACAGTGTGCATTTTTAATTTGTTTTTAAACTCCTCATACTACTCAGCCAGGTGACAAACTTGAAGTCTGTAAGATTATTCAAGTTAGCATCAAATAATTTCAAGAATGGGCTGCTCGGTGAGAGCGTCTGGGGTCACTAAGCAGCAAGAATAATGAGCATCCTGCAGGGTCAAGGCAATGAAATGATACTAATCCCATTAAAACGACATGCTCAGACCTGTCTGGGCTCACCAGACCAACAAAGAAGGACGTCTACAACTATGGACAAAACAGGGTAAAACACTGAGACCAGCTGTCACTCAGCGTTTTAATATAGTCTCTCAGAACAGGCACAAACCCCAAGCTGTGTAACAAAAAAGGAAAAAAACAAACTAACAAATTATTTTGATGGCACCCAAAGATCAATAAAATTTCAAACGCAGACCAAGTATAAATATTTCTCAAAAACAACTCACACTGGGTCTTATTTGTGTGCAAACTGTGAGCAAATTTACACCACATCCCCAGCACTGAGAGAGTTCACTGGCAAAAGACTTCCAACAAACTGGACAATATCCAGGTAACTGATTTATAGTATTGGAGAGTATTGAGAGTTGAGTATTGGTATCATTGTCAGTATTGGTATCATTATCAGGTCCTGCGATGGACTGCCGACCTGTCCAAAGTGGACCCCTGCCTTTTGCCTGGAGAGAGCTGGGACAGGCTCCAGCAGACACCTGTGACCCTGCACAGGACATACTGGGTATAGATGATGGATGGCATCATTACCAGTATCAGAATCATTGCCAGATTTGGTATTATTATCAGTATTGGTATCAATATCAGTATTGGTATCAGTATCTTTATCAGCATTGGTATCAATATCGGTCTTGAATTTTCTTAGTAACTAATCAAGACCAAAATTTGCATTATCGCCCACCTCTATAAAACACCCGCTATTCACCACCAAGAGAGGGGAAAAAACATTAGTAGTCTGTCTGCTGTAAGACACCAAACACAAGACCTGGTTTTTTATTGGCTCCTTTAAGGAATTCATAGAAAACACTGGAGACGTGGTCAGAGGGGGACTGTGGAGGTAACCAAGGCAACAAGTGACACCAAAGACAAGTGACCCACAGGAGCCGTTAAAGGCTGTAATTCCGTCATTTGACCACTGACAAAAGGATGTTTCTTATCAGCTGAATGAGGAAAAAGATGGCAGATGCGACCAAAGCGGAATAAAAGCAGCGACTGAGCTGATTAAATACATTAACGTAGAAAATAAAAATCGTAGTTATTTTTGATCGCATGGTAACTTGGCATCACCACGAGCCTGTAAGGTGTGATTAATCTTCGTAATAGCTCTCAGTTCAAGTTTTGGACTCTTAAACTACCTGGTGTAGTGCAGGCTACATGTTCAGCCGAAGTCAGACCATATTTTAATATTCATGGAAAATGTATCTCAAAGAAGTCTGATAAACGTAATCCCGCGGTTCCTCTAGCAGCCATGTTGGTTAGTGGCCTTGTACAAACAATAAAAACAGATATTTACCTCATTTATCAATGAAAACATCCAGATCAGGACGGCCAGCTGCAGAACTATTGTTCACAGTAGCTGTCAGGGTTGCCAGATCTGACTGACAGTTCCCACCCCAAACACAGCAAAACCCGTCCAACTTAATAAAAATCAGCCCAAATCATAACTTCACGAGAAACTCACGTTAAAACCGTAAAACTATTACATGAGTACATAATAAGCACCTGAAGCTTCACAAAGAAAAAAAGGCAACACAATCAGGCTCCCAGCAAAGAGTGAAGTCAAGTTGAAGGAAATAATATGAGAGAAAAGTTCTACTTTTCCCTGACATCTAATTATTATATTCTCCTGAATATTTTCTAAAAACCAGGGGGAAAAAGTTGTGAAAAGCAGCCGAAATTTTATCAGGCCGCCCACTGCTATACTTTTCAGCTTAGCGTTTTCAAAAGAAGCCAACTAGGCGGAAACTTGCCCAATCTGGCAACACTGCAGCTACGTCGCCTTCACGCCATGGTGTGTGAAGTTAGTTTCAGGTTGGCTATTCCAGCTCATCCAGGGTTCATGAATGCTCACACAGCTGAACTTTCCCCACAGAACTGTGGACTCTGGTCAAACATGCAGATGTTACCCTGAGAGAAGTCAGAGAGCACCTCAGAGGCTGAATTTATACCTGATCACCTGTTCATTTTATAAGGAAGCAGTTTAAATGTTTAAGAGTAAACAACCTGCATCTAGGTTGTAAGTCTCTGAGCAGGTGTCATATTTTTGTTTGAGTAAATTTATTGGGTTCCAACATTTAGCTGAACATATGTTTAGGTTCATCAAAGCTGGATGGGAGGAACTGTTATGTACTTAGTAAAAGCAGTACATTGTTCAGTGGTACTATATTGTGTTCTACGTGGAAGAACACCAAATGTGGTATATGTGCACTTTGGTCTCCCTATGTTCATTGGCAAATGTATAATAAAATAAGTCACATTCAGCTGAAGGTTCCATTGTGTCTAAATAGTTAAGTTATAAGAAAGAACATAACACATCTCCTGCACACCTTTGATGGTACATGCTGAAAATGATTCAGCATCACTTACTAATACAGTTTAGGCTATTTCACCGCCCCATTTCAAAATACTTTTTCGTTTATTATCAGGACAACACTGAGTGACAATGGTTAAAAAAAAAAAAAACTGAGAAAAATAATTAATGCACAGATGATACAACTGTTCGGGCAATGGAACATCATAAAATACTATTGCATTTACAGCTAGCTTTGTGCACAAATACATGAACCAAAGATTACGTTCAAATATAGTCATAACTGTATCCTGAATTTCTGAACATGCAAAATAAAAGAAATTATTTAAAAAAACAACTTAGTAAAACCTGACAGCCCCGTCTGAACCATCATACACATAAATATCTTTATTTAGCCTTTTTATGTTGAACTCGTCAAATTTGATTTTCTGGAGCAGACTGATGAGGAGGCTGTAACATCGCAGGAAAAGCTGGAAAGAATTAGCATTATCATATCTATGTCATATATATGTTAAAATTAAATATATTAATTAAAAAATATCTGCATTTGAGTTTTTGTTTACTTCCTCAAAGACAAAAGGGCAGAAAAAGGAGAGACTGAAAGACGTTCAGGTGCTGCCTAAATGTAATTTCGAGCAGCTGAGAATGAAAATGGGAACCTGACTTGTTGAGCTGCGATGTTGTGTTGATATTTGTGGTAACTGATTTTTGTAAGTATAAAGAAAGTAGCTGATTATTATGTTAAAAGTCAGCCGTCGATTGTGAAGCTTCATGGAAAGATTTAATAAGGTACTTTTAGATGTCACATTTCCTTTCTCATTAAAGACATTGTATGGTGGTTTACCTGAAAAGCTGTATGATATATAGCTGCAAAAACCAACATTGAAAAAATCAAATAAAACTGCCATTCAGATCTGATGTTTGTGCAGTCTTCACTCAAAAGGAAGCAGGGACGTTGCACAAAGTGTAAAGGTTGTTCTCATCTATTTGGAAGCTTAAAAAACAAATAAAATCCTGCAGCATCTGGGGTGCATCAACCTAAAACTGGCTTCACCACAGCTGGGACTGCTGCTGTTCCTCCTGTACCACACCAGGCAGGACTTTATTTACTTGCACATTTTCAAGTTATATTTCTATAGATGTTCCACAGGATCAAGAGCAGTCCAGTGACATCCATCCGCCATACTTGGAGGTTTTTAGTTGTGCGTTTTGCGTCTCCATCCTGTTGGTGGAACCGTGGACTGCCACTGAGACGGGTTTTGGACAGCTGTCTTGAGACTTCATTGTGTCCTGCGGTGTCCCAGTGACAGTTGCAGAAAAGCAGAATATAAACATAAGTGAGGCTATGGTATAAAAATCTTCCCTCATTGATCTGTTAACTTTACCCACCGAGACATGAGACGTTGTAAAGAATATAAAATAAAAAGCTGGGGTCACCCAGCAAGCCTGATCTCACTCGCTATTAATGTTCAAATAAATCAGTCAGCATCCAGGACCTGAACCCAGAAACACCTTAGTTTTTACGGATCTCAGCACCCACACGTACGGACCAAATAAACCTGCAGAATATGGAATCATCTGTACAAACTTCTTTTAAATGGAATTCTGATTTTTGAGAATGATTCCTTGAAACAAAAGCTGAACGTAGTCCAGGAGCGTGTAACTCTGAAGTCACGGCAACTTCAGGTTTTAGATGGAGCAAAGGAGGACGTCAAGCTTTACATGCATGTCCACTGGGTTTCCAAACAAACCACATTCTACAACACCTGTATATTAGTTAAGAGGAACTCACATCCGCCACTTTCATGATTTCCTCGGGTATCTTAACTATCAGTAGTCTTAAGACATGAAAAGAGCACTTTAATAGCCTGAGCGGTCACAAGACCAGTTCTGATCATTTATTAGTTGTTTACACTATGTTTTTAATTGAAACAGGATACCACCGATACTGGAGAAACTGGAAGGAGACGAGGAGAAGCCTTTTTGGTAACCTGCTAAAGGATTCACATTAAACGGAAACCCGACCAACATGAATATACGCACAAATATTATTTAACATATTTTACAGTCAAAGACTGAAGTCCTTCCTAAACCTCTGAAGGATCTACATTTTTATTTAGTCTTCTTGTGAAAACATTCATAATTCAAACTTTGACTTTCACTTAGTAATTTCTTTCTTCCCAAAGGCCATACAGCCAACAGCACACACACACACACACACACACACACACATCACTATCATTATCATTGTTTAATGGACCAAATGACCCCTTTAACCACCGTCATGTATAAATGTGCACGTCTTGTGCAAGTCTGCAGACTTTCTTCTGGGTTTCCACTGACTGACGTCTGCAAGCGCCGACCACCTCCAACGGACAACAGAGCAGATTTAATGGCAGTAAAGTTAATGATTGGAGGGACTGGGGGGGCCACTTTAAGACTTCTTATCATCACTGTGTAGCTGGAAAAACAAAACAAGAAGATCAGCGAGACCGAAGAATCTCTCCAGGTGGCAGAGCCGCGTGATCATTCCACGTGCAGCCCTGAAACCCTGCAGATGTTCTGGAGCAGCTGCCTGGCAGAAAACAAAGGTCCACGTCTGTTCTGTGGAACTGCCGAGCAAGTGTCCCCAAGAGTGAAGACAAGAAGAACGTTGTGGACCACCACCACCAGCCAACCACGGAATGAACTACAGTGATCTAAAACTAACTGGAACCGAGAAAAACGGGGGACTGGTAGAAATGAGTTCAGATTTCCATCCACTTCCAGATTAATCATCTACAGAGGAATACAGCTCCGGATTATTAGTCTGCACAAACTGTGCATCTTATATCTAAATATATAATAAATAATAAATAGATATCTAAATTTTTGTGACTTTAAAGCAATACAGCGCTTGCTTATTATGATTTCTATGCTACTTCTATAATCCTCGCTGTCTTTGATATTTCCACCTGAGCTGCAAAATGTGCATAATCCAGAGAGCCAGCAAGACACTTACAGACAATCCTCTGGATTATCCTTTACTGCACGGTGCATATAAGAAAAAAGGTTCTTTTGGCAAGTTAAGTTCCATGCTTGACTTTCGTCATCTTCATTGTTCTGATCTAGAAGGCAGATGTGTAACAGCAAAGCAAAGCAGGCAGTAGATTCTGAAATGTGTACGACTTACAGCATATCTCAGTAATTTAAGAGGGAAAACATTACATTTAAAACAAACTAAAAGTCAACACAGCGGCCCTTCCTCTCCCAGTCTCCGTAGCGGGTGGGCTCTGGACCCCGAGGACCACCTTTCTCCTTGGTTTCAGGGTTTATATCATCAGGAAACTCTGAAACACAAAACAAGACAGCAGACTATCAGAAAAGAGCCCGTCCTCTGGAGCTTCTCCTCGGTGCTTCGCTCCTCTCAGCGCGCCGTCGATCAGCTAAACATGAACCAAATAAAGGAGCAAGTGTTGAATGTTGAACTTTGCAGACAGATGTTCTTTTTCTTGACCTGACAAAGATGGCTGCAGTGTGCAATCGTTTAAAATGATGTCATGTACTGCAGACCAGTCTGGAACACAACCAGGGCCTGAAACTGGAGGCTGACTGGACCTTTCAAATGCTGGAAAATGAACTGGCACTTTTTCAGCCACATTTAAGTGACCAGATAGAGTTGATAAACGACTGCTAAAAGAACTCAGCTGATTATAATTCAAAGCTGTAAACTGGAGTGTCAAGCATTTGAAGAAAAAAAAAAAACTTTTCCAGATGTTAAGTATGCAGATATTACCAATGATCTACAGTAAATTAGCTACATTCCAACCATGTGAGCTTAATAAAACGGAAATCAGAACATTTTTTCTGGATAAAAAGATCAGCTTGTGCTACAAAAAATGGTTTAAATCAAATTTCCAACTGAAAATAACTGGAGTTGTAGAGAGAATTAGAGATTTTGTTATGATACAATCTAGTACAAAAGTTAGTGCCTTTTATAAGAAATGTGCTTCTAAAATCAGAATTTGATTAGAGTGGGTTTTGGTAGCCTCACATTAACAAATCATACGTTTTTTCACTATACCATTACTTGTATAATATTAATACTAAAAAACAAAGAAAGAACCAAAAAAACTACAAAAATCAGATGTTTTGGGACCTGGCTGGTCCAGAACATTCAGATGTGTGAAAGTATTAACATATACAAGAGGGAACGTCACCAACAACCGCTGGAATCTGGAGACGATTATGAAACATCTGGAGTTCAACCTCCTACAGCAGAGGCAGCAACTCCACTGTCCTCCATGTCTTACATGTTTCCCTCCCACAACACACCTGAGTCGAATGAATCATCACCATCAGCTGGTCATCCAGGTCTGACCAGGTATAAGTTAAATGAGACACGCACGGTTTAACGATATATGGTCATTTAATTAATAAACATAATTTCAGAGGAAAAATAATTAACATGAAGATTACGTCGACAATTGATTCTGAATGTCAGTTAATTACCAATTACTGGAAACGTATAACTTATTGGAAATGAATGATCTATATACATATAGAAATGGGTATATCGTGTGTGTGTGTGTGTGTGTGTGTGTGTGTGTGTGTGTGTGTGTGTGTGTGTGTGTGTGTGTGTGTGTGAGCCCCTCCC
The DNA here is from genome assembly GCA_037176975.1 of Arrhamphus sclerolepis. NCBI lineage: Eukaryota > Metazoa > Chordata > Actinopteri > Beloniformes > Hemiramphidae > Arrhamphus > Arrhamphus sclerolepis. Next base: position 10,207 of record JBAMYA010042129.1, read on the forward strand.
TCACTTTCTAGAACATCTTTGCTTGCTTTCTCCTCGGGCAGATCAAACCTTCCCTGGGGGGTCTTCGCCTTCCTCAGAGGCTCCTTGTCCTTCACAGCTCCGCTGGCTGCGCGTGATCCCGAGGACAGAAAGAGGGGAGGACATATTTCTGCAAGGACAAGATATGAAACTATGACATCATTCACATCAGGATTCACCTGGTGAAAACTACCGATAAAGGTGAATGTTCACGAGGAGCCAGTACTGAAAGGATGCTTAAATCTGGTGCTGTAACGTATAAGTCTAAACTTTAGCTGGCATGAAGGCATTAAAACACAAAGGAATGATGAGCGACTGCAGATAAATAAGGCTGGAAGCTGAACTCACCTGGAAGGACCACCACTGAGCTCCTGGAAGGTACACGTCTGCAGAGCCTCACCAAAGACATGATCTGGAGACGAAAACCGACTTCTGTCCTGCTGGCCGACACTAAAACGTCTTTCTTCTGTCCTGATGTCCTACACTTACACAATCATGTTTTGTTGCTGCGTCTCAGTTACGTCATAGGTGTCATCTGCTCGCGACGGAAACGACGGTGACTGTAATGTGCGTTTAGAGCCGCTAGAGGGAGACAAAGTAGAAGACACCAAAGTTGATCAGCTACTTTAATCCTTCCATTAAAAGAAAAAAAAACCCACAATGAACCAAAAGTCAAAAGCGATGTCAGATTTTTTTTTTTTTTTATCAGTTTATGTTCTGTACATTTTTATTCATGACTACTTTTGTCAGTTTCAACTTATTTCTGTGAACATTGTGGGCTTTTCCTTCTTTAATAGAAGTTACCATATGTGTGAATGAGCATTCAGACTCATCTATAACATTAGAGGCATTATTTCTTTGTACTTTGGTTACAACTGAAGATCTTTTTTTATACAGTTCAGCACTTTGTTCCGTTCGTGACACGATCTCCCTCCTGTACTGGTGTCCAGCTCACTGGGAATATTAAAAACAAAATAAACAGATGTTTCTAAAGTTTAATAATCAATTCCACGTGGTTCATTTAGAAAATTTATGTTAAAGTCCCTTTACACACACACACACACACACACACACACAAAGGTGCACTTAACAAAAAAAGCTATAAAATGTTGTAAAAAAAACTTTAAAAATAAATCAATACAATAACAATGAATAACATTAAATAAAGATTTTTGTTGTGATGCAACTCATTTTATGGAACAGATAAAATTTAATGATTTCAATATACTTGTGAATATACTTACATAGGCTACTTATATGTAAACTGGATTATTTATGGTTTATTATTGCAGCTTGATATATGTGAAAGATTAGCAGCAACATTTATTTATGTGCATTATTTATTTTTGTCAAATACTCATGTTAAAGACCTTCTCCACATTTTATAAATCCACATTGTTTACAATAATCTAAAATTGAAAAATACATAAAAAAAATTAAGAAGATTAAAAATAGTGCAACCTTCCATATATAATCATTAACAGGCCTGAAAAAAGGATGAAATATGCTATAAATTAAAAGCCAGTAACATAAAAAGGTGTTTGGATGCATCACAGGGTTAATCAGTGAATAAAAAACAATGTAAAAATAAACGATGAACTGATAAAAAGCACAGCTAATAAGGTTTCTGAAACACTGACAGTATGTGAAAGCACAGTTGGAGAAGTGAAATGTCTCGATGGAAACGAAGATTCTCTCCGTTACTGAACCTGGAACGAGGCGCAGGCTGGTTGTTGCATCCAACCAGAGATACTCAGATGAACTTTGGCTTTCAAAACTGATTCAATTATACATTCAGACTTTTTATGGGACATTTTGAAACAAGGAGTGGCAGTGGTTAGCATATCACTGCACACCATGAAGGTCCTGGTTTAAATCTGGTCATATGATCTGCAGGGTTTTTCTCAAGGTGCTTCAGCACGTGATGAACACCACGCTGAACACCAAAACAGTGTGTATGTTTGTTTTATCAACACAACACTGTTTGGATTGTATATTTGTATATTGCATAGACTACCAACCCTGCAGAGTTTTCACTCCTGCTTTTGAAGACTTTGTTTGGGATTTCTTCATTTATGTATTCATTCACTGTCCAGCTCAGTGCAGTAAAGGTACATTTAATCAGCACCTTTCCTTCAAGTCAGCTCTCATCTAAACAACTGCAGTAATGTAATATTATGAAACAACTGTGAGCAGAGGGAACTGCTCTGATTTCAGCTCTACTTATGGGATAGATTGTGCAGTTTGCAGATGCAAGTTTCTTAGGAGTGTTTCATTCTCAGGTCCAGGCTTACCAGGGTGTTGAGATAAGAGCTGAGTGTGACCAAACCTCTGACAGCACACACTGCACTTCCTGCTGCTGAAGAGAGATTTTTGTTATTGACTTGCAGAATTAATCCGGGACGATCTAATGACTCCCTGACAATTTTATGTGATGAATTAAGCACAGAAATGTGAGGACTAAACCTCCTTTTGAGCTGGTTACAGTGTGGAGACCAGGATGTGATCCTGAATGGAGCTGAGGTGGGATGAGAAGCCTGTCTGCCTTTTTATTTGGAAATTTATATGTTAAACACGTGATCAATGCTCCTATTGCTTTAGCAGCTGCTGTTGTTCTAGTTTTTATTTGTCCAATAAAGGTTAAATGTGCAGCAGGGATTTAGATATAAAAGCACTCATCATTCCAAAAGCTGATTTTAAAAAAATACATTTTGTAAGTTGAGGTATGAAAGAGAATTACGTTTCTCAGTTGGTTTTATCAGTATTGGTTCTGGCTGCCATGAATGTGTGCGTGCATGTGCATGTGAGTCTGTGTGAAGTGACATTCTGCAGGACTGCTTTGTAAAAGGTTGAAGAGGAATGTGAGTTTCATCATCTACTCACAAAGATCAGCACGAAGCCAACAGGGTTTAACGACACTGAAACCTGCTGGAATTCCTCAGTTTTACACGCAGCAGCTGACTCAGCAGACTGCAGGATCAGTTCATCCACTTCCTGCAGCCACTTCATCCCATTCTAGCTGTTGGGGGCTCCTCCATAAGAATACAGTAGATATTATTTTATTGCAGCTGACACAAAACACAAAAGCTCAGTCTCATGTCAGTTTTGTGTGACAGGAAAAAACTGCATGTAAACCATGCACTCCCTAAAGATGAAAATGTTCCTGCTGTAAGCAACACAGCAGATTCCATTATTCAAAAATCTTCAGACAAAATTTGTACCTTTTTATTATTATTTTTTTAGCATTGAGGTTTATGAGATGTGCCATTGTGTCTATGCACAGTCAAACGTTGGCAGCCCTGTTTAAATCCTGGTTTCCTTCCTTCCTGGTCTGTGTGTGACATGGTAAAAATCCTCCGATCACGGCGGGTTTTTACACACAAAACAGACTGAAAAAGGGAGTACGAACCGTAAGCTTTGCATAAAGATGGAAAAACAAGTAAGTATGAAAAAGAACTTCAGAAAAAAGGACAAGATAAAGAAACATTTGCACCTTTTAAATCCAAGTCTAGATTTTATTTATGTTCTTTTTGAAAGAAAAAGAAGAATGATGAAATATTTTCTTCAAGTCTCACTGTTGGTGTACCACACCAGTCAATAAAACAGAGAGCAGATAGTGGACTGACTGGGATGAACAGGATGCTCACTCGTCCATCTGAGTAACCTGCAAAGAGGCTACAAGCATTAAAATAACCCCATACATCTTTTTATTTTCCATCAACCCTTAGATGCACTTTCAAAGATGTTCTTGTAACTAAAACAAGCTATACAAATGATATAAAAACAACTTTTTTCAATTTTCTTTCTTTATTTTTATACCAGCATCAGTCCTAACCATACATATCAAATATTGCTGAATTTTCTGATTAATTTTGAACTCTTAAAATGCAAAGTTTTTGTCATCATACAGCTCCATTTTATAGTCTAAACAATACAATAAATAATTTATTTTCAATTTACTTCACTATTTCTGGTTCGATTACTGCAGCCTGATATACTTGAGAGATTAGCAGCAACATTTATGCATTATTAATCACTAGTTTTGATCCTGAGAGAAGGTTTAAAAGTAGTGATCTGAATGGATTCCTATCAGCACAAATTTGTGTAAAAGGATCTATTAGGTGAATATTTTAGTTCATGTTGTTTAGAAAAGCTAAAGATGAAAAATGCATCACAAATATTGATAATGCTCAAAGATGCACAACCTTGCATATATAGTATTATACCCAGAAAAAGGATGAAATATGCTAGAAATTAAAAGGCAAAAACACAAAACATGCATCAAAGGGTTAAGGAGTAAAAGTCTGATGGTTGTGAATGTTGATGTAATTAAACTGAGAATAAAAGTTGAGGGTAGTTCTTCAAACAGGAACTCGAGATGAAATAAAATATATGTTTAAGCAAAATTTTCTTCACCCCCCATTGTTGTTAAGATCAACGTTTAGATTAGATTAGTTTCATTTGATGCTGTCCACATGTGTTTTGTGGACTTGGAGAAGGCTTTCAACCGTGTCCCTCGTGGCATTCTGTGGGAGGTGCTCCGGGAGTATGGGGTCGGC
>JBAMYA010042130.1:0-14783 GCA_037176975.1 Arrhamphus sclerolepis
TCCGATCTTATATATATGTGTATGATCCAATTTAAACTTGCAGAAGATGCAGGTTTCCTTATGCATAGGTGCAAGTGATTGTGTGTCCTTCACTAGTCCTCTTTGACTGTATAACCTAACATGCTTTATTAACTTCTAAAACTGATTTTGTCAGAGGACTAAAACCACCGACAGCAGGACACTAAAAGACAGGACAAAGACAAGAGACAGAAGACAGTGATGGATGTGCTGTGGTGTATATAGATGATTATCTAAATTACTTGTTCTCATTCATTAAACTTATGGCCAAGGGGCTACTTCACAGTCACTTTCAGACTTAAGACATTTCTTTGTACTTTACTATTCATTTTTATAAAATGTACTTTTTATTTCTGAGATGGTGACACGCCATACGTGACAATTTTTTTTACATTGATTTTACAAGCAGAGAATACAAGAATATCACTATTTATTGGTCAAACTGAAATGTAAACAATGACAGTCAACAGTAGTCAAGCTCAGCAGTAACAGCTGAATACAGTATCAAAATCCCATCACCAAGACCGACACAATTGCAAATGAAAATACACTCTTTAATAGCCTGTAACTGTATGAGTTATTCTCAAATTGACAGTCTAGAAGTTATAACATGTTAACTCCTCGGGTTGTCCTTCATTAAGTCCTTTCAGGCACTTTTGCTCATTACAGATGGAAGCTGTGCCATAACTCAAGGCAGCTCGGTGACAAGTGGTGAAGTTTTCTCAGACTTTCATATTGTAGTAATTTAGGTCTGTCTTAGCAAGTGTCCTTTACTCCTGGTAGTCTACATGGTAATAAATATTCTGACACAGAAATGTAGACAGGGATTCAGGCAGTACCTTAATTCTGTTTAAACCTTTAAAAGTCCAAAATTCCTTGTGCCCTTCAAATTGACATTAGTGGATCTACGCCACAGCTTTTTTCCTTTTCTTTAAAATTTTTTTTATGGTAATCCAGGGTCGTCTAGAACTCCCAGGACTCCATCCACTTCAGCCCTGTCATGGTGCTGCCCAGCTCGTGTGCTAGAGGACCTGTCATGCCATAGGATAGCGGATGGAACAGGTAGAAACTGTAAGATAGACAGAAGAGCCTCTCAAAATGTGGCAGACGTCACAGATCGACGACATCCAGTTTGCAATTGTGAACTGCCAACAATATCCCGTCTAACTCTGAACTCACCTGTAAAGAACACTGAACTGTAGCGCCAGCCACCCGCCTCTCTGCAGCCAATCAGAGTAAGGCGCATGGATGAGCAGGTCAGCACTCCTGAACAGGACGTCCAATGCAACTCCTGCAGCACACAGAGCACTTCAACCAGAGCAGAGGTGCCCTCCATAATTCACTGATCAGATTCCCCCCCCCAGGCCTTGTCAAAGCCAAACCCTTCAAATCAAAGTCTAAATTCAGACCACGTGGTGAAAAGTTTTTCATGTAATAAATTCTGCTCTCTTCTGAAAAGTAAAACATCCATGATAACGCCCTCTTGGGAACGGACTTACTTTTTAATCCCGATATAATTTCAGGAGGAAATAAGATTAAGCTCAGCAAAATGTGCTGTGAATAAATCATATTTTGTATCTAATAGAACTTTTATGTTAAGCAACTCATGCTTTCAGATCTCTACTTGACATTCCAACAACGACAAATGACAAGATAAATGATTTGACTTTGTGTCTCAAGTTAGATTTTCATCACTCTCACCGTTTATCCTGCCAGAGTTTCCTCTTAAAATGCTTTATTAGTTTGAACAAAACTCCCAAGTATATATATCTGTTTAGTTATTTCTCTTCGTTTGCTCGGTGCCCTCTGAGTGTTCTTTTGTAAATGTGATGAAATTGATTTCTTTGTAAAATTATTTTAGATGATTAGACCTTAATTTGTCTCTCTCACTCTTTTTTATCAGTATCATTGAGAAATTACATTTTATATTCATATTATAGCCATACTTGCCAACCATAAACAATAAGAAACTTTTTTTCAGTTGTCTGTGGGGGTAACAAATGAATATTTAATTGGAAAAACAAACAAAAACCACAATACAAACATGACAGACAATTCTTATTTTCCAGAATCTCAAAGATCACCAGCTGCAGCTAGAAATAACTGAAGTTCAAGTATATTAAATAATTGTTGTTTTTTTTGTTACATTTATTATTTAAACAACTTGCTGGCAACAGGCCTGCATGCTTTAACTCCATACGAGAAGAAACTCAGAAAACTGGAAAAAAGTATGGAAGAAAGGGGACGCTAGCAGAGTGATGGCAAGTTCGTTCACATCCTCGGTTTATTTTTCATTTCATGCATCTTCATGCCAAAGTGCTCACTTTTCTGACAAATCTATTGATTCTACAAAACTGACTAAAGGCCAGGCCAATTTTTATTGGTAAGGTGATCTAAACGTGCCCCTAAAAGTTCCTACCAGTGTTTTTGTTTTGTTTTTACAGAGTTTTATACAAATAGTTGTTCTACCTATTGACACACAAGTCTAATGAACTGAGGAGTTTGTCATAAAGAACTAAAATTACGCGTTCATTCACTTCACTGAAATAAAGCCCGGCCGTCCTAATCGTACTTCACATGTGTTTTCTGTGTCATGCAGTATGATTTCTTCAGTTCTCTTCATCGGCGTGTCCTGATATAAACCCATACTTTGTACTTTAGACAAAGGCAGAACCCAGTGGTTTGTGGTACCTGTTAGCATGCTGCTGAAGAGCATTGCTGGGAAGTAGTGGTGATAGTAGAGGACACGGCCCATGGTGAAGAAGGGGGCATAGTGAAGCAGCCAACCAAGAAGCAGCAGTCCTCCACCTCTCATGAGGACACAGGAATGCTCTAAAACCCAGATTAGATTTGTTTGATGCTTAATAATCATGATTTTGTCTCTAATGCAGACGTAACTCAGTAGGCAATACAACTGCTGGTAATATTTACCTCTTCTTTTCTGACCCAGCACGAAGCCTCTTTGAATGGCTACAGCTGCCACTGTCACCATGATGAGATACAACCCTAAACTAGCCAGATTTATCCACCAAACCACCTGGATAAAAAAGAAAAGAAAAATTATTACAAGTTCATCTGTGTTGATCAGATGGAAATGACAACAGGACAACCGGACTTACAGGGTTCCCCAGCAGGTAAACACGATATTCTGTCTCATTAACTCCTGAAAATCTCAATCCCTTTATAAGATAAAAACAAAAAACACTTTTAAGAATTAAGGGTAGTTATAAACTCAAACTGAATTTCATAAAAATGAAAGTAAGATGATTTAATGTACCTGATAGTTGATGGGCCAGTGCCAAGGTTTGGAGTTCATTTCATTGTCTTTTGGTTTCAAGCCACTGTTCCCCTAAAACAACAACAAAAAAAGAGAACATTTTTCTTAAATTTGCATATTTTTATTGGCTGATCCATTTTCATATTCTTACCTACCCTGATCATAACGATGTGTGACTCCGTCAAGATTTCCAGAAAACTGGGCTTCAACACGGACAGACTAATGTTGGGTACTGCCAGAAAATGAGATAAAAGGATGTTAAAAAGTGTTTGACATCAAAAAGTATAGAAAAAAAACCTCTGAGTGTATGGAATGGGCTTATCGTACAATCTGGATTGATATGATCCTCGATGTTCCACTGAGAACTCGGAGTCTCTTTCAGGTAGGGGCTACACGTCACCTCTACCTGCTCCCAGCCCCTTAACAGAAACAAACCTTGAAGTGCATGTTGTTTGTGCACAGAGAGATAAGGGACTTAAGCTGGAGCTGAGAAGACCAGTTATACCACTTTGGAAGGGTCTTGCCAGAGGAGTAAAGCACACAACCAGTAGCTCTGTGGAGAAAGCGAACTTTGCTCCGCAGCACTTTCACCAGGTCGCCCTTGCGACCTCCACACACCTCCACCTGCCACAGGTCATTGGTGTCTCCTGTTCCGTTCTTTGAGCAGATCAAATGTGTTTTAAGATTGCGGACATTAAAATAACCAGGCAGCACGACGACACACAGGAAGTTACTAAGCTGCTTAACAATCACACAATAGTAATAATTAATGCCAAAGGTCCACTCACAGTTCCGTAGCCTGTAACCTGGAAGTGTTTTTTGGTCAGAGGGGCTTCATGGAGATGACTGTGAAGGTTACGAGTAGTTCTGAGAGAGCAAAGAAAAGTAACACGGTTCAAAAAGAGAACATTTGCAAAATCTGGACTGAATCTTCAGTCTACAATGTGGATCCATGATACGTACTCCTTGTGCTCCAATCGAATGATGTCACCATGGCGAACCAGAACAGGGGTCCCCGATTTAGCTCATTAAAGACAAACAACACACATCGACATTAAAATGACTGCATAAAGACACACACTCATCGGCTTAGTTGCTTCTCTGCTACAAAAGTTACAAATGAATTCAACCGGAAATTTGCACCACTTTCTTACAATCATTATAATTCTGTCTGTGAACCATCCACAAGTTGTTGTAGTCTTTATGCAGATAGGCTGTCACCTGTGGAGCACAAAACAAGACAAAACAAAACCTTCAGCGTAAAAATGTAACGCAGACATGATTCAGTATTTCTAAGTTTTACATGTTTTATTAACCTGCTGCTGCCGTGCTCCAACTCCCTCTGGGTACAAGTGCCAATGCGAGTGTAAATAACCTCCAGCGATACGCAGGTTTTTTACAGTAATAGTGGAGCCATATGCAAGGTCTACATGAGAAAGACGAAAGACCAAGAAGCTTGCATTACTAAAACAAGTACATCTACTAAAATTCAATTAATTTCAGCTCAATTCAACAATATTATAAATCAGCAAAGGAAAATGATATGTTGCAGGAACATCAGGAACACCCCCCCACTAACTCTATAACTGCTTCGCTAACAGATGACTGCAGAGGAACACGTTCCTTCTCAAATGAAATATCACTGAATTGAAGTGAGATGCTGAATGCCTGTTTTCACTTCACAGGTCCAGTCACAGCTGACTCACACTCAGGCATGGATGCATTGTGCAAGTTGTTCCCGATTAGACGGGACTGGAAAGCCGAGCTGAAGAAACCATCACCTGGTCCGCTGGGAAAAGATAAATGAAGAGGGAAAAAAAGGGAAGAAAAATGATACTCAAATAATTTAGAGGATGTGATTATACAATTATGACAACTTCTTCAAAAGTCATTCTCACCTTTTGTTCAACACAACAAAGTGGACCGCAAATATCATAACATAGAGGAAGGCTGGAAGCAGGATGAGTCCGACAACCCGAGCCAGGAAGTGCTTTGCAAAGTCCACCTGGAGGCACAGAATATGGTTGAGGAGACTGTTGTCTTTGGCTTAAGCAGTCAAGTAAACTATTGAGTTATTAAGCAGTCAACACTGACGTTTATCATCAAAAACATGCTGCTAATTACCAGTGAGAGAGTCAGGTCTCCCAAAAGATCCCAGAGATCTAGGATTGTGTTCAACCCAACCAGAAGGATGACAAACAGACCCACAAACTTCACCCCCAGAGCCCCAGCGAGGTTTACACCACACAGTACCAGCCACAGCCACCAGGGGGCAGCGAAAGGCCTGAAGACAACAACCAGCAGGGATCAATCAAATGTAAATTGCTGCTTTACTCTTTTAAGATGCAAGAGCCCAAAGATAGAAAGCCATATAGTTAATGTGTAACATTCTTTCACCAAAGATTTATTAATCAAAGATTTCCTTACGGAAATTACTAACAGATCACTGAAACACTGAAAGTGTCATATTTGTCCAGCTAATTGATAAATCATTGATAAATAGTTTCTGCACTAACCAGCCCACAAAAACTAAAACTAAAGACCATGACAGAGATTTTTATGGTGCGCTTACCTGTATCTTTGTTGGTTAAACTTGACCATACTCAGCACTGCCGCCATGATGAAGAACATCAGTATGGGGTCAAGCAGGATGTACTGGGAGATGGTGATGCAGCCCGTATCTGTCAGGAAGTCGATGCATAAAAAACGAAATAAAATAAAAAGTGAAATGAAATAAATAAATAAAATTATACTGTGAAACACAAAGTGCTCAACAAAGTTAAAGAAAAAAAAAAAAAGAAGAAAAGAAACAAATGAACATTAGAAATACAAAGCACACATTAAATCACCCTAAGTCCATTAATATAGGAATATGTGTCAACTTTCTTTCGGGACCAAAATGACATGAATCAAATGAGTTTTGAGTGACAATTCAATATAGAGGATGTTTACAGAAAAATGACAATTAATAGAAGGACTTTGGGGAATCAACAAGATTCAAAAATGTCATTCTACTTAAAGATTGTGTGGATAGTCCCTAAATGCAAACTAAGGTCATTTTAGAATTGTCAGGCTGCAGAAAGGGACTAAAAACCAACTATACTAGTCTTTTCAGAGACTTAAAATAGAAATGTATTGTGAAGTAGGTCAGTCACTCCAAGTGCTAAAGTGCTTGCCATTTCTGTTCTCCCTCAAAATTGCTTCGAACCACCTTCATGCTTGTTTGTGTACCTTAGAAAAAGTTTGCACACTTTGCCATCTAATCATAGACCTAGAGCTGTTTTAACTCTAGAATGTTCCTTTGAGGTCAATCTTTTCTCTCATCTTAAAAACTGAAACTGTTTGTGGACCTGTCTGTTTCCAAAGGACAGGGACCTAAAAACTAAAAGCTCTACTTCCTGTTTCAGTCTTTTAACACTTAAGAATAGAGAGTTCTTGCTGATTGGTAGGGAACAATGAGACTGATGATAAAATGAAGCTACACCATTAAGGGCTTTATACACTAAAAGATGGAATTTCTTTTCTTTTTTTTTTTAACATATTCTTACTATTGTTCTATTTTCTCTTCACAAGAAAAACAATAATGCTGAAAAGTATAAGAATAATGGTGGTTACAAACCATTAGATGGTTACAAACCAAATATGAGCAGGGTGGCAGTGATGAGAGCAGCACTGTGGGAGCGAGACAGCTCCAGCACGATGAGGTAGGCAAACACTGGGAGAAAGGAGCCCAGCACGGCACAAAACTGGACAAAAACAGGACAAAAACATCAGCACCTTAACATATCTCATTACTTCCTCCACTGCAAGCATAAAGCAACGTACCCCTCTCATCCCCCAGTAGTTGTGGTGTTCATATTTGTCTCCCGGTTTTATGAAGGGAAAAGTGCCATCATAACCGGTCATATAACCGGCGAGACCAATCAGCATCTGCAACAGTGACCAAAGCACCACTTTAGACAGGTTCGCACGAAGGCTCTCGGCTCACGCGTGAATGCAAAATGAAGAGCCATTTCACCTTTCCGAGAGGAGGATGAACATCAAAAAAGAAGGTTCTGTTGATGTAGTAGCTCCCCATCTTTCCAAAATGAGTTTCATCCCAGCTGAAAGGCACAGAAGAACATCATCGGGCAAAGAAAGGCCACACTGAAATATGATGATATGAACAAGGAAGGAACTAAGACTCACCACACATGAGGGGGCTCAGTTATGTTGTAGAGGCGCGTGGAGAAAGACAACCCCACCACCAGAAAGAGCAGCATTTTGTTTTGTGATTCGTGACTTCTGCTGGTCGAAAACGTAGCAGATGAGCCATTTGAGGACTGGGTGTCAGTTTTATTGTCTCTGTCCTTTGACACACTGGTTGTTTGGGATTTCTGAGTTTCCCCTGATGAGGAGCAGATTTTCCTCTGCCGCAGTGATGAAGGGTCTCCTGTTTTGTCCCATTTGGAAATGTCTTCTTCTTTTGCCATTAGGAAATTGTATTAGAATAAAAATGCCCAGACCACTTGCGAAGTCAGGGAATCATTTTTTTTTTAGCAGTATATACATGGGCATGGGTTCATGATTGATACAGCAAATGATGATATTGTGTTTACATAAATCAATAAATACGTTTAACGGACATTTACAACAATTTTAATGCTTTTGAGGCAGATCTTAGTAAAACGAAACAAAACTACAACTATGTGTCAATACAGATGAAATATTCAGTCAACATTACAGCTTTCCCACGCAGTTAATAACAAGCCATGATGTTAGTCACATTATCGCTGAGGTTGAAACATTTTCTTTCTGCAAAACTGCATGTATCTTGCTTATTAGTTTCCACGGTCTCTGTCGGCAGCTTGAAATACAGTGATATTTAACGCTAATCGTCTCTTGATTTAATTAAAAAAAACCTACTACGTGAAGGATTTTCGGTGTAGTCGGAGTCAACAAAACATTGGATTTACGTTGCCTTCTGGGAGGTGTATTCTACGGAAGCCCTGAAGGGCCATACATGCATACATTTTATTTTCTCCGTTTTCCCGTGATAATTAATTTGAGATCTCAAGAAAACTAAGAAAAAAGTCTCTGCACACTTAGATCCATGCCAACAAATGTATTTTTCACCAAGCTTTCGGTCTATCGACCTTAATCAGGACATTGCAATTCCCTTGAGATCTCAAATTAATTATCTCGCTATCACGGGAAAACTAAGGAAAAATAACTCGTTATCACGAGAAAACGGCGGACTTATGTCGTTATCATGGGAAAACGGAGGAAAAACAACTCGTTATCACGAGAAAACGGCGGAGTTATGTTGTTATCACGGGAAAACTGAGGAAAAATACCTCGTTATCACGAGAAAACGGGAGAAATAAATTGTATGCATGTATGACCGTTTAGAGCTTCCGTAGTATTCCAATGGAATGGTAGGTAGGTGCCATTTACCAGTCGATCCACGCCGGCGGTGCACCGAGCAGGCGGAGTCTACCAAGCAAGTGAATCTGAACGGCGTGTACGCACCTCTATCTTCAGGGTTGTGAGGCGTTGAGCTAGTAGTGGTGGTATTAAATTAATAACTCAGCTAATTGACTGTTGATAATGTTTTATTCCAGGTTGTACATTAAGGAACAAAGGACTGCTGTTCACTTTCCCCCTCTCTCAAGAACATTTATCCTGTCAACACTTATAACACAATATTAAGCCCTTCACATTGCACATGTGATTTAAAGTGACGTTCCCTCCTTGTATCTGCGAGTACGCCAGCACTGGACACAAAAGGAGCGGACTCACAGACAGAAGACGCAATTTCCCAAAATCCATCTGGAAGCTCTCGTCCAGTACGGAAAACGTGAAGGATCATGTTTGATATTCTTCTTCTATCTGTATGACTGCATTGTTTCAGACAGATTATAATCGGTTCTAAAGGATGAATGTAAAGGTGTCATTAACACGCCCATGCTTACAATACGTTGCTTTAACAGAAAAAAAAAACAAAAAAGAGGAATAAGTCGCCGAAACATAAATCGGAAAACGTTATGGAAAAGCAGGGAATGCGATCTGTGGTCCTGTAGTTCACAGATTTGTCCATCAGATGGAGACATAGCACACTAAATAATTTTAATTCTTTTTAAAAAACGGCATGTAAGATTTTTAAACGACTACAAACTATCTCCAGACCGCAGTTGTGACTTTATAGCTGTCTACCATACCATACCAGTTATATCTGTCTAGACAGGTGATATATTATATAAAGGTATGTTTCTATGGCTTATAAGGACCACATTTCAGAGATGAGAAACAATGATTTTTCTCGTTTGCTGCAAGCACAAAAAGTTGTTTTTCTTTGTCCTTCAGTTTATATTGTGGTGTGACTTCTTTTACTTCACCGAAGGATCAGAAATGCATTTGGCAGCTACTAAACACATCACCACAGATTAATGTGCCCATGATTCTTGTCCATGCAGTTAGGTCCAGATGTATTTGGAAAATGATAATATTTATGATTTTGCTTTTCAAGACCACCATATTTGAATCAAACAATCAAAATATGATCAATTGTTTAATTTTTGAGGTTTTATTTAAAAAAGGGAAAAGAAAAGTATTTTTCTTTTAGGAATTACAGCCATTTAAAGCAAAAAAAAAAAGAACTCAGTTTTCAGGGGCCCAAATGTTTTTGGACAGCAGGACATCTTTGTAAATACTACTATTCTTTTATACTTGGATTAAAATCCTTTGTAATCAACGACTGTCTAAAGTCTGGAGCCTAAGGGCACCACCGGATTCTTATTTACTCTCTGGAGATGCTTTGCCAGTCCTTCACTTTAGTTGCAGCACAAAGTGGGCCTTTCTGTCTTCACTAACTGAAAAACTTGCTCCGCTGGGTTAAAATTAGGCAACAGACTTTGCCACTGAAGAATGTCTTCAGTCCGCCACATCACAGATTAACAGCAGACCCTTCCATTAGCAGCCATACCTGAACATGCCATAACAATACCTCCACCACATTTGAAACCTGATACGATCATCAACTATTCCATCCACTTCAGTGGTCCCCTGTTGTCTTCCAGACCTTTTGATGTTACTGAGCTCACTGGTACTTTCTTTGTTTTTAAGAATATACCAGACTATTGATTTGGTAACACTTGAGGTTTTTGCTATCTCACTCAAGTTATATTGTTGTGGTTTTGTTTCTTTCTTTGTTTTGTTTTGTTTTAAAGATCTCACTAAACTTCATATTGGTAGTGTCAAACAGGTGCTTAATGTCAAATTAGTAGTTGACTTTTTCACTTCCCTTGAAATAAAAAGGAAATTGACCACACCTGGCCATTCAGGTACTTTTCTATCATTCAGATACCTTTGAGCCTTGAAAATTATGGTTCTTTGGTTAAAATGACCGTAAGTCCTAAGTGGTAAATGGCAGAGAAACCCTATTTTGAAGAAGAATAGCATCTAATTACTTCATGATTATTGATATCTTTTATTTGCCATGCAATGCAAAAGACTAAACTCTTGTATTTTCATACATTTCTCAGAAAATGTACCCACAATGAATGTAAGGGTGTTGGGTGCCATGTTTCTCAGTAAATCATCAGAGACCAATGTTTCTCATGGTTTATTTTGACTGATAATGATTACAGTCCAGAGGTAAACAAAATGATGCTTTACAACAAGACATTTGTCTGAAGTTGTTTTAATTTTTGAAAGACTAACTGTTTTAAGTTCATCATTAGACATTTGTTTCCGATTCAGGCAACGATTTAAACAGCGCAGTAAAACCCAGCGTTAAAACACACACATCATGTGAAAATATTTGCTCAACTGTCGGTTTCTAGGCTGTGAATGCAGGTTAATGACACAAGTTATTAACTGCTGTCATCTTGATAATGTCGTAACAGGCCTAAATGCTTCTGTGCTGAATATGAACGACACGACGGTATGAAAGGTAATTCTGAAACCAACTGAGAGTGCTGATAATGCCTACATGAAACATAAATTACACAAGGATTCATCGGAAACTAAAAGCAATAATGCTCATTCTTCCTAATATCGAGCTGTGAAGTTGTGATGCACAGAAGCTGGATCTTGCATGTTTAAAAGTGTTGTCTTTGTAATGAAATCAATGAGACAAAATGCATGTGATTAGAACAGTGCTGCCACTTCCCAAAAAATATATATATATAAAATTCAATGTCTGCTCCACAGGGCAGGGTATACACACAGTTCCTATCGCACAGTGTCAGCCACTCTCATACATAAAAAGATATGCTTTAAAAACATTTTTTACAGACATATATATATAAATCTACAAAGCTATAATGCCAGATTTTTTCTTTTCTTTTTTTTTTTTTTTTACATTTCATGCTTTTTGTCAAATAGAAAATAATGGATGTGTTATAATGCATTAAGAGAGTATGTAACATAAAAAGTAGTAGATCTGTACAAAATATAGCAATCCTCTCCAACAGCGCCTTTGTCTTTACATGCATGTATTTTGCAAACATGGGAATGGTTTTAGGGGAGATCTGACTGATTTACAGGTGAACCTGAAATCCGTCTGCCTGTGTGACAGTGGTGCATGAAACCAGCCAAATATATCAGGAAACCTTCTTTCCTGTACTTTGAGAAGTCCTGGTAGGTTGTTTTTTCTCTCTCTTTCTCATGAAGTATAAAACCAGTTAATGCTGGTGTCAGTGCTGAAATACTGAAATATCCCAAAAAAAATGGTTTAAATAGAGGAAGAAGGCAGATTCTACCTGTTGCATCATTTGCAAAACATTTCATACATCCTCATATACATCTACAGTCTTTTCATGCCCAAATAAAGGCAGAAGCTTTTAATGTGAAAGTTTTGGCTGTTTTGACCTTCTCTGCTTTTGGTCCACTCTGTGGAGCTTGAATCTTGAAGGAAGACGAATGTGGGTGGCAAAGAAAAAAAACTAAACAAAAAGAGTAAGTTTGCAAGGTAGTATACAATTGGTTTCATGTGACATTATTTGTTTACAAAATGTGTTAAATTTCACCCCACATTGTCTCTGTTGTCAATTGGTGACAAGTAGAAGAAGAAATATCAAGTGCCCTCTGAAATGGGATGCTTTGTCAATTTGCAGAGGCCCGTCATGTTTTCAAGGAAATAAATAATACCATTTTAAAAAGGAAAATAAGACAGATAATAATGTGGGGAAGAATACATGCTTTTCAAATTGCCTGGGGGGAGGCGGAGGTCACTGAATATAAAAGATCAGTCCACAAAATCCCTTTAAGGCAAATGGATATCAGATGAATAGTAAATCCTGTGTAATACATTCACTCCACAGTTCCTGGTCCTCCTGAATGTGTGTAAATGAATGAATGTGTGTGTGTGCTTTTGTGTGAAACTTTTAAGTCTAGATGTATGCACGTGGTATCTCAGGAGGGGTGGGGATAGGGGGACAAAAAAACAAAAAAAAAAAGCTTGGACGTTTCAGAGTTACTGTTGGAGGTTTAGTGCCAGGCCCTCGGTGAAAAGGGCAGAGGGATGATCTTTGAGGGAGGAGAAGCAGTCAGTGCTCCAACATTGCGTGTCTCAGTTTCCTGCCTCCCTTTGTTCGGACTGTGGGATCGCTGGGATGCATTTGTGCGGCTTGGCAGAGGCCACGAAGCCCTGCAAACAGGTGCACTTGTAAGATCCTTCTGTGTTGGTGCACTGCCCGTTCTGACACAAGGGCACCTTGTCGCTAATGTCCTCGCACTCGTTTATGTCTGCGGGAAAAGGAGACGTGACGAGTTAGTAAGCAGAGTGATCCAACAGCTGTCTGCAACACATCTGCTGCTGAGTGGCCTCTTGGGTGTCACAAGCAGGAATACTAAAATAATTTATATTTCCTATCCTTAGTCTCTTCCCCACCCCTTTTTCTTTCATTTATTACTTTATCTAACTGTGATTTTGTTATATACAATTAAAACTAATTTCAGAAAGCAAATTAGCAGTTGTGATCAGGGTCCAAGCCAATAGTTCTCTGTCAAACTTTCAGTCTGTCTGACTTTATAATCTGAAAGTGGCTGTTGTGCAAACTCTGAGTAGGTTGAACCTGAAATGATGGAAACTATGAGCTTGCTTCTTCACAAAGTGAAGTAACGTAACCCCAAGAAAAAAGGTCAAGTCAAGATCGTTTCAGAAAATGAGGTTACTCAAAGTCTGTTGCCATGGTAACGCAACGTGCGCCCATAATCTGGACGAGAGCAGGTTTTGTTCCACATATCCCCAGTTTCTCTCTGTCTCCTCCCCTTCATAAAGCTGATATGGGTTGAATTTAATCAGGAAATTAATCTTATAACACATTTTAGAGGCATCTGCACAAGAACACGTCCCTTTATTGATTTTAGAGATTCCACTGGTCCGCATTAGCATTAAAGCCTAATAGATGTGGAGAACTGAGGGAAAAGTGACCCGGCTTAAGAGCCACCAATGAAAAATTTCACAGGGTTTAGGACAGCCTACATGGTTTAGAATACTTAAATGATCTGAAATAACCTCTTGACTGGATTTCTTTGAAAAAAAAAAAATATATTTTCTAGCTTGATTGAACTTGATGACAAAATTCAGACAAAATTCTTTTTCGTTCTTTCGTCAGCAGGAAATCACCTGCATGAAAAGTCAGTCTTAGGTTTAACACACCTAAATTTCACCACTCGTCACTCATCTCTTATTAGAACAGTCATTAAATATTTAAATTACACATTTATTCCCGCTCCAATTTAGCACACGTAAACTGACTTTCCTTTACTGCTGCAGGTGTTTTCCTTTCACTGGAGGAAGATATGCTCAAATGAACCACATGGCTTGCAATAAAAGCCCTAATTCAACTAAGAAAAATAGGAGGATCGCTCCTATTTCCCTGGCGTTGCCATGGCAACAGAGCTCCATTCAGGTCTCGAGTATTGCGTGAATTTCGGAGTCGGATTTTGCAGCATTTCAGTGATGTCTTACAGTCAAGCAGATGTCGCTTCATTTTAAACTGATCACATTTTGTGCGAGTGAGTTTTGGAAGGTGAAAAGTTCACATTTCTTGGAGAAAAAAAACGTCAAAACAATGCTAGTTATTATTACCAAATTTTAGGATTGACTCCAGTATTATGACCAAAAATCAAATGAACTAGATTTTGTTCCAATGCATGCAGCAAAATATGACAACTTCTACTCTTTTTTTTTGTGCCTCTTGAGTTTTAGCACACCCTGCTTTACAGACTGGACACACATTTGTGGAATTCCTTTAAAAATGACCTTTTCCTCTACTTAAATAGCTTCTAAAATGTCAACCTACTGAAATTTCGTCAACAACTTGAGTCCGTCCAAATCTCTACATGACTCTGAATCGGTTTTGGGTCGACATTTCTTATAAAATGTCAAAACATAAACTTTTGAGAAGATGGAGGGAAAAAAAGTAAAAAAATAAAATAAAATACAAAAACGAGCCTTTTCAGTGTTGTGTACTAGTTGTCAAAAGGTGACTTTGCTCGG
>JBAMYA010042131.1:0-14781 GCA_037176975.1 Arrhamphus sclerolepis
TGTGTATGTATATATATATGTGTGTATATAAAAGCCCACAAACCATCCCAACATCTAACATCATCAAGAGTATTAAGACATGGGATTATTAGTCATCAATCCCAATGTCTCAGTGTATGAATATTAGATATTATGGCGTGTGATGAGTTCTGACTAATTCATAAGTAATCATAACTATCTTTAATAATTTATTAATTGTAATCAAATTGTAAGTGGGGCATTTGGTACAATAAAGACAATGAACCACATGTACCCACCATTATTTATTTTTGTATCTGTTGACTTTCCTGTGGTTTGGACCATCAGAAGAGTTCCTCTAATGGAATAACATTTGTTATTAATGGTGATCGTCACTGGTAGAATACAGTCATATTTTCAATCTCCATTTATTATTTGTATTTGTATTATTTATTTGTACTCTAAATCTTTGCTCTGAAAAACATTTTAGTAACGGATGCATCAACCTTTATGTCTTCATGCTCCTTTGGGCATTGTTTTTTACTGTCATGAAGCTAATTTATATTCTGAACTGTTGTTATAGTGCTCACTTACCTCCCCCATTTAATATCTGTGTAGCTGATGAAACACATTTTTGCATGAGGAAATGATAATGGAAGTCAAATTAATCCCATATCGGTTCAACGTGTGATTCAGGGCAACACATCTGCAGTAGCAAAAAATAAATAAAATGAAATAAGTATTGGGCCCTTTGAAATTTATTGGTGTTCTGCATTATTTTGCCATAAAATGTGATGTGAGTTTCATCTAAGTTGTTATATTAGACAAACAAAATGTGCTTAAACTGAAAAAACCTGTAACAAATGCAATTACACATCTTTTCTTTCTTTAATGAACACAGCCAATAAACATTCACGGTATTGGAGGAAAAATAAAAAATAAAGCCACAGATGAATTACTTCAGTGAAAGCTAATTGAAGCATGATTTGTGAAAAAGTAGATCTCTGTAGGAATATAATCAGGAGTGGTTGATCTGTGTCTGACGACAAAGTGATAAAAAGTCATTTTAGTAATTAGTTTGAGTGTTTGGTATCCATTAGTCCACAGTTAGACCAGCTGTCTCTAGATAAAAACAAAAACCAAAGCTTGAAAATGGATTGTGGACTGATGAAAGAAAAGCTAAATCCTTCTGGAAGAACTCATCCTGATGTATAAGCAGAAAGGGGACAGCTCACCACCAGCAGAACATCATCTCAGCGGTGAAAGATGGTGTAGGGACGCACACGATCTGGGCTTACGTCTCTGCGTCACCTCATAGGAAATTAATGGACATAAAACTTCTGACGTTCACTAAAATATCTTCCAGAGTAATGTCAGGGTTGCTGTCTGCCCGCTGAAACTTAGAAGTTCTTCGTAGAACTCTGCTCATTGAGCTACACCGGCTACCCGCAGCTGCCCAGATAAGAGTTGCTGACACTTGCTCTGGGGGTCTGCACCTGCTGATATGACCTCGGTTGTAAAGGCTGACACCCCTTCTGGTGCGTCGTGCTCATTACAAGAGCATTGATTGGCTCTCTCCAGACTCCCACAAGGTTCCTCAATGGTGGAACAAGCTACCAGCAGCTGCAAGAGCAGAGTCGTTGCTATCTATGTTCAAGAAGCTCTTGAAAACTCTACTCTTCCAAGAACGCCTTCTGTCATAGCTGTGATCTCTCTTTATCTTCCTAACCTGCCCTTCCTTCGTGTCCTAGATGCACCGACTTGAACGCTGCACTCATGTGAATCCTGATTTAACTGCCCTTACTTTGTAATTTACTATGTTACTCTGACTTGATTGTATTTCCTCTTATGCAAGTTGCTTTGGATAAAAGTGTCTGCTAATTGTAATGTACTAATACTATAATTAAAATAAATAAATAAATAAAATTTTAATAATGCAACAGGACAATGACAAGGGAGTAAATTGATCACAGACTGGCTTCAGAAAAAGAAAGCCCATCTTTAGGAGTAGCCCAGGCAGAGCAAAGACCTTAATCCTATTGAGATGCCATGAAATTACCTCGAGAAGCAGGACATTCTGGAAGTTTCCCAGAAATTTGAGGTAAATCAGTTCTCTACAGAGGAATGGTCAGATATTCCTTATCATCATCGAGGAGTTGTACTCAGGCCAAAAAACAGGAAACTGTTTTCAGGTAGAATTTATGAGCATAGTTGTGTGTTTTACCGTGAATGAGCACAAGCAAGTCCAGGGAGACCAAGCACACAAGCAATGCTGCCCAGATTACACAACCGTCTTAGCACCATCAGGTAGAGACCGCCTTTGAGGTGTTCCCCATTACTATTTTTCATGTGCTCTGTGCATACATGTATGTTATAAAATATGTTATAAAATGACAGAGGCATGAACAGAATAATAATGGATGACATGAACTTTTTATCCCACCCAGAACCTGTCACGCTGCCGTCTCTTGCATGTCCTGCTGTTTCTTTCTTTCTTGATTCTTGGTTGTTGAAATTGAGTGGAGACAAAGGGAGACAAACCAACAACACAGAAAATAAAATACACCGTCATTCAAGCATTCAGCTCCACCTCAAGCTGTTCAATGGAGGACCTTGGATTCAGTCAAGTAGTATTTTAAACTTTTTTCTATCTATGTGAAACGCCCCAAAAGAATTTAACTGCCAGCTATGATAAGAACTTGTGGAAAATGCTCCTCAGCATGTTCTTTAGCATCTCATCTTGCATTGGAAGCACTGGATAACCCTTCATGAAAGGAATGAAAACAATCCAGAGATACAATATGTAAACAAAAAATGCACAAGAAAAGGCAGTAAGCCATCAGTACTTGCCACCATTCCCCAGTCAGTAGGGTTATAATAACAATCTTTCAAGGGACTAAATGTTCAAAACAAGACAAAATCCCATTTGAAGACAGACAGAAAGGTGTGAAGCTATGCATTACCTCCGACTTGAGATAAACACAAATGGAGCAATGAGCTGTGAATATAATAAGGAATTTAGAAACTAAGGATCGCATGAGCGTGAAGGGCTAAAGCTCAAGTGCTAAATGGTAATTAACACAGGGCAGACTCTTCAAATTCGCAATATCACATATAATAAGTCTAAAGTTATATTTATGCTGAGATCTTATTCAAATATGTGATATACTGTGGTAAAAACACGACTGTGAGACAGTACAGATGCCTTTACAGCACTCTCCATTGCAGCTGTAGGAATGATGAATGTAGTGAGCCACCTCACTCCTCTGAACCCTCTTTGAGATTTGGAGTACAGCTTTCCATTTCCATGCAAATGTGATTTGGACGCAAGTTATACTCATTTACTTTTGCCAAGAATGGCAGGGAAGAAAGTTCATGTTCAAGGTCACGGGTTGGTTACACGCTGAATATGTCACCAGATCATCACAGGGCCATGCAGACCCAAACTACCACGTAAACTCACATTCACTTCTGTGGTCATTTCAGAATCACCAAGCGTGTGAGCGAACGTTGGGTGGAGATAAAAGTGCTGACCCCAGAGTTAGCTCTGCGTTGCAACGCTACACTGTAAATCTGAACCACCTGCTGGTGGACCTAACACATGAACAAATTCATAGCACTGTATTATGAAAGAGGTTTGAGTTGACACACCCAAACCTCGAAAAAAGTAATGTATCATTTCTCTTTTCATATATGCAACCTGTAAAGCCATGCTCTCGGATCTTCAACCATATATCATAAATCTAAGTTGAGCTCAAAGCTTATATCAACTTACTGCAAAGACTAAGAGCAGCTCCACCTCCAGATACAATAAACCTTTTAGATCTTGTGTCTTTAATCTGCTTGAAGAGCAAGTGTGAAGATGAGGTTATGGATTTATGAAAGACTGTAGAACTATCTTGGGTCTTTCCAGACTTTGAGGTGAGAGTTTCAAGACTTTATAAGACTAAGAAGACCATGGTAGTGTGTTTGAACTATAGTAAAAGAGGGCTCACTTGTTCTTCTTCATTACACAACCAACACCACTAAATTCCTGTGCTTACCGATAAATCTCTTAAGTTTAAACCTAACATCACAAAAACACTCCAACTGGCAACAGATAAATAGCTAGTTTAAAATTTTAGACATTTTTTAAGCTCTTCTTGGGACCAATATGACTACTTTTATTAACTTTGAGTGAACTCAGTCTAATCGGATGGGTCAGATCAGACTGCTCCTGTGGTCTGAGCAGGCAGCCTGCTTTTGCATCGGTGGTGTTTCTGTTTGCATTCATTGTCAGTGTCGAGGCACATAAAAATTCTTCTTTGTTAAATGCAGAATTAGCATGCACTCAGGGTGCCGGATGACTCATTCACATTTTAAACTATTTTCCAGGTAGTGACAAATTTTAAAATGCGTATGGAAGTACTTTAAAAACACTTTCTTTTGTCATGTTTTTGGCTGGAGACTGATGCATGAATGCTGATGACATATAATGTGAAAGCAAGTTTTAAGTTTGATTTCAGAAGGACTGCAAACAGCCTATATTTAACTGCAGTCCATGTAGTTGGACCAGGATAAAGCTGCCTGTCTTCTGCGTCCTGACAATATTTGACTTATCTTTCTATGCCCAGCCATGTTTTCTCTTACACACACGCTGCCCGCAGGACAATAATGTCCTTTGACAGGCTGGTAAGGTCAAGCCTCAGGCTGTGTGATAGCTTCACTCCAGGGGATTATCGTGGAGATGGACAGAATTTGTTTCCTCTTTACTCACACACAAATGAATTAAAGACTTGTGCATGTGCCTATTTTTGTGTGTTCAGGTGTGTGTGTGGTGGGTTAGATAGCTAGTAGGGGGTTTGGACCTCCTCCCCCTGACATCATGTTCCCTGCAGAGAAGGGAGGGATACAAAGAAAAAAAACTGTAACTTTGGAAGCAGTGGAAGCCAAGATGAATGCTTTGATCACAGAAACACTGAGACACAAGCTTGTTTATTGTAGCACTCTGGTCTTCCTTTGTGTGGGTGTTCTGGGGGGGAAAGAGATTAACAGATAGAAATTAGTGGATGCCAGTGACTAATTTTCAGATAAATGACATTTAGAAATGCACAGATGTCTGGTTTACGTTATTAAATAATCATGACAGAAGGAAAATCATTTTCAAATTTAGAGAACATCATGCCCCTTTGTTTCCACTATACACATCTCAAGCTCTTTTCATAATAATCCACTGACACACAAGCACCCAAATTACCTTGAAAAGTAAGTTGCACTTTCTGCAACATTTCCATTATGCTGAAAAATGTATTTAACATTGTCAAGCTGACATACAAATTGATGTTCTCAGCAGACTCACACTACTGCTGGAAAGGGGCTTTTAAAGAGCTGTGGGTGAAACCCGATGGCAGCAGGATCCTCTCAAGGCTCGGATAGCTTACCACCACTGACTCAAGTTTTGTGTTGGTAAAAGGACTGAAAAAATTCCACAGAAATGACAAAAATTGAATTATACAGTTTATTTCTTTAGCTCTCAATGCAAAGCGTTCATAAAGGGCTTTGATGGCTCAGGGAAACAAGGACACTCAGACTCTGTAGTGGTGGTACTTGGATTTTCATGGTTTGACAAGGCAACCGTTTTATTTTATTCAGTTTCAAGAAATCATACCCACTGGATATTAGATAGATAACATGTTAAAAGCAGGGTCAACATGCTGCAACAATGCTTTTGAATTCATTTTAAAGAAAGAGTCTAAAAGGATTTGATTAGCTACATTTACATTTACACTTTTAAAAAAAAAAAAAAAAAAAGCTTTTTTCCATAGGTAAACAACATAAAATGTATTTTTTCGTCGTTAAATAATATCATATCATTAGTTGTCATAACTTCACTGCTTTCATAAGAAATTAAGATGGTAACCATAGCAGCCAGACACTGCTGATCAAATACACTTTATTAACTGATCCTTAGTAAATGGGAACGCTGCTATAAAGCAAAGCTACTTTTGACACATTGCCAAAGAGTAAAGACATCAGTATTGGTGGGTAACAAGCTATTGCTGTTACCCACCAAAGTGGGAAGGATTATATGATCATTTCCCAAAACTGGAGTCCATAGTTTTACACTGAGAAAGTTTATTCACAAGTACAAAACATTCAAGGCAGCTGCCAGTCTTCCCAGGAGTCTACATCCCAGCAAGTTAACCTCCAAAAATCAGAGCAAGTAATGCTCTCAGAAATTCCATAAAACTAAAGCCTACATATAGGTCAGTGGGTACAGTTAGTTCTTCTCCAACTGTAGGTCAGCAGTTCCATTCCCAGTGTTGAAATATACCTTTGACAAGACACTGAACCACCACACTGCTCCCCAGTATGTTTACCAGGATGCCATTGTAGAAGAAAAATTGTAATACAGTTTGTGTCTGGGAGAAAGACGTTTCAAAGTGCTTTGTAGAACCTGGACAAGGTTACAAAAGTACCACAAATTCAGACCATTTATGATTCAGATTTCAGTTAAGATGTTGAATATTAAGGTTCATGAAAAGACAGGTATGATATGTTTGTAAGAGGTTTCAGGGAAAAAAAAGGTTGAGTTTGGAAAGTTGCATCTCAACAAGAAGAATGTTCTTCAGACAATAAGAGAGAATAAGGTCGGGTACGGTCAATATGTAAATGACTGGTCAGTGACATTGCACCACATTTAGTCAAAACAAAATCAATATATACACACAAACAACTTATATAGACTGAAAAGCATGGCGGTTGAAGATTGATGGTTTGTACATGTTTTGCAGTCACAGAAACGAGGCACAGATAGTGAGATGAGCTTTTTTTTCCTGAAATTTCCGTTTGGGGGACAGCTGTCCTGGGTTGAGTTAAGGTTGTTGGTGGCATGATCTGAAATCAGAACGCTATCATAGATACAGACCTTAATTTTGTAAACTAAGCTAGCAGAGATTAGAAAGTCATCGTTTTGTGAGTAAGTATAATGAATTCTGGGAAAGCAAGAATATAATGCTACTTTAGGGTTCATATCTCTCCATATGTCCCTCAGATTAAGGTCCTTAATGAATTGATGAATAATTGCTCTGCTTGTATTGTGTGTTATGTCTAAATTAGTTGATTTGTCTTTATTGAGGTTGAGCGTCCCCAGAAATGTATTTCCCATTAAGTGGTGACAGAGTTAGGAACAGATTACTGAGGAAACCAGGGTCATCACTGATTGGTGTGCAAATGTTAACTATAATGAGGTAATAAGTGTAAAGTGTGCCCTGGATTACCAGAAATTTATCTGATGTTATACCTTTGTGATATTCAATGGAGCGGACCAATGGTCCTGATACTCATGACACCTCTGGCCTGGGTCATGAAGGGTGTTGAAAATATCTTCCCCACCACCTCCTCCTTCACTGCCAAATGTTTTTCCTGAAGAAATATCATTTATGATTGTATATCCTTTAATACCCACCATCGTAGCATCAGCTGCAGCTTCCCCACTCTGTTTAGCCAGAGTTCATATTTACATAGACTGTGTGCTCAATTTGATTTTAGGCTCAAATGTTTCAAAAATCATTACAGTCTATCTTCTTTTCCTTATATCTGACATACACAAATTTTCTTCAAGAAAAAGGAAAAAAAGGGACTATTAATTTGGATGTTGCATCTTAAACAATGAAATGATGCACATCATAGCTTTCAACATGCATAGTCTCAGATTTCTGTTAATATTTTTCATTTTAAAGCTAAAACCTTTCCCTTCCTGAAAGCTCCCTGTAGCCTTTCATTTCAGGAGATTAGCTAATATTTCTCAGTGGTAAGTGTAATGTGAGTAGCAGGCCAAAACACATTAAACTGGGTCTCTGCAATATTGTCTCATATTAAAAACTCACTGTTTTTCTCTTTACCAATGTGTCTAGCGTTGAAATGACATTATACAACAAAAAGAAAAGAACAAATCATAAAAACACTGACACAGATCAGAGGGCGACTCCTGGTTTGCGTCTTCCTCTCTCTGCCACACTTTTTTTCTGTCTACATACTGCTAATAAAAGCCAAAATCTTTTCACAACAATAAACAAATAAATCTTCATGAGCTAAATTCTTGTCTTCTGAGCTGGATATTTGTATATACTTATCAGTAACCTTTTTCATTAAAACAGCCAAAATTTAAATGTTCATGAGAGGAAAACAGGAAGCAAAATCCCTGGACTACGGTGTTCAATAGATCTTAAAAGTCATTGCTACACAGCTAATGTCGTGCCTGTGCTGTTAAGGAATCCTCTTGTGAGGTGTATTGTGCATTTTTCAGGGCATACCAAAAAGTTGAAGAGTGCATATATGGATATTGAAGTTGACCATTGATTTGTTTCCTTTGACATCAAAGGGCTCCACCTCAAACTACATTCACAGAGATGACATTTTTACTTCTGGATATTACTTTGCCGCATCTTGACCCAAAGGACAGCATGCGCGCCTCCACTTATGGCAGCAGTAACTGTTCTGTAATGGCTTGAGAATCACAAAGCCCAGGATATCAAAGCCTCCACTCTGCCAGTTCCCAGTCCACATGGGATGTACAGAAACATGCTTCACCTACAGAAAAAAATCAGGCTCCCACAAAAGGATGATCCAGTTGGGATGTTATAGCTGATTACTACATTAACATATGAACATATGCTAACACAATAATTGTGATTATTATTTTAGAATATTGATTATTGTAATTTCTACACATCAGCCTCTCAGAAGGCCATCCACCCATCCATTCATTATCTATGCCCGCTATTTCCTGTGCAGGGTCACGGGGGTCTGCTGGAGCCTATCCCAGCTCACTTTGGGCAAAAGGCAGGGGTCCACCCTGGACAGGTTGCCAGTCCATCGCAGGTCTCAGAAGGCCGACATGGAAAAAGAGGAGGGTTGGGGTTTAAAAATATGATGAGAGTAAGGCAGTAGGAAGGTTGGAGTGGGGGTGTGGGACGGGGGGAGAGGAGGGTTGGGGTTAAAAATATGATGAGGGTTAGACAGTAGGAAAGTTGGGGTGGGGGATGCCCGATGCGTCAACATGCGACGCTGGGTGTGCGTGTCAAAAAATGACGAAAAAGGGGTACCCGTTGCATCAAACATGTGACGCTCAAGGCCGAAGCGAGTTGGGAGTGAGAATGCGTTGAAATCTCTATAGACTACGAGAGCACTGTATGAATGTGGGTGGATGAATATGGCTTGTATTCAGTCATTCAGAACAACAGATTTTTTTTTTCTCCATTTGGAAAAGTTCATTTTGGCACCTTTTCTTAGCATGGGCGCATGCATATGCTTTCACCATGAAAATGAATAAAAGGAACTATAAAAATTATTTAAGATGAATATTTTTTGTTTGAGAACTCTGCTTTGTCTTTCACCGTTTTGGAGTTCATTTAACATTTTGAAAGAGTCAGAAAGTTGGACAAGGAGTCTAATCCAGTGCCTCCAGGTAATCTCAAATCCTATTTCATGTGAAAAGTTAATCTATTCTGTTAAAGTGTATCTTTTCATTTCTTAAAACTTTCTTCAGCAGCCCCTGTATTCTATAAGTGCTATAAATCTATATGTATAGTTATATTTAAGAATTCCCAAGGCCGTCACAGTGAGAGTCTGTCCATTTTCTACTTATTGTGTGGCATTGTTGTCTCACTGCAGTGCACCCTGTCATTAATCCTGCTTGTGTGTGTGTTTGAAATCACTCAGAGTGTAAAGCTCCTGGGATATCAGGAACAATTCTACTGCTATATTTTTTCTATTACACTCATCTGCAGAGGCAATGTGTGGGATATTGAAGTTTTACCTAGGCATGCATTATTCAATGTATTCTGTATATGCATGTGCCTGTGCTTGTATGTTCAGATTCCACTCAATAAAACGTCATACTCTCATCCAAAAGGCTGCTTTGATCCCCAGCCGAAGTGCAATGAAAAATCTGTCTCCCAAAAAATTCTTGTGCTCAGAAAATACTCTCTCCAAGGCCAGAAACTCCTGTGTATGGCTGTGTGTAGAGTGGAATGAAAAGAAGGGAAGGGGAAAACTGTTACTTTCATATTAATGAAGCCTATTGTGACCAGTCTGTTCGCATCACCAGGTGGTCAGTTTCAAATGGTTTGTTAAATATCTGACCAAATGACAACCTGTGGGCCAGTAAAACCACATTTAGGTCTTAAAATACATTCATTTATTCATATTACAGTGCCTGGAAAACAAAAGCTGATGCTATAAACTAAAAACCATGAATGCATTTTGCAAAGATAAATCTCAAGTAAGAAGTACCTTAATGGAACAGACAGGACAGGCAAATTTGAAAGGGATCATGCTGAGCCAGTGCTTGAAGAATAACTCCTGTATTCCAAGACACAGAACAGTAAAGTAAAAATTTATAAAAAAATCTTGCTTCCAAATTTATACATTCAAAAGGTATATAAAAAAGCAGTGATAACTTTCAGAGTTTTATATTACAGATGACTCAGATTCAGTGGTTAGAACTGGTGATCTTCCCTGAATAGGTGAAGAAAAAGAATCACACTATACTTTATAGAACCTGGACAAGCTTAAGAGGTGCTAGATAAGTGCAGACCTTCTATCTCTTTAGTATATTGATCACTGCCACTCAGTCTATTGATGTGAATTTGAATTCAGAATTTAAAATGTGCTAGAAAATTAATTTGGAATTAAAATTATACAGCAGTTTTATTACCAATTCTGGCAGTTTGATTACTCTCTAAACAACACAAAAGTGTAAAAGAAAAAAAGTTATTGTATGTTCATAGTGGGATGATTTGTAAGTTTAATTGAAAACTGAAAAAAAAGGCTGCTCTTTTCAAAGATGCAGTGCGCTGGACTGGATTGTTTATAAATTTCAAGTACAGTGTAACACACACTAAACAATGCTGGGTTATTTTGACAACTCAAATAGATTCCTGCTGTTCAATCCATCATTGGGTCTAAAATTTTGTAACAATTCAATTGAATTTATTTGTGTTGCACCACAAATGCCATTTCCATGCAATTTTCACAGAAAGCAAACAGGTTCCAGACAGCTGGACCATTTTTGGGGATCAAACTCCATGAATTTTGTGAATCTTCTAAGCCACAATGGGTTCACTCTGAATTCTGTTTTTGAGTCTCCTTCATTCCAGATATAACAGATGCTTATATTAGTTGGTGTTATAAACGTAAGATCCTGGTAGATAATGCTTTTTATTTATTTATTTGTTTTACATTCATTTTAAAAATTATTCTATAGCGGTGTTTACTAATGTAAAGGGGCCATATCTGAAACCAGTTATTTCAACCTAAAATGTTACACATCTAATAAGACAGGTGATGAGTTGTCTTTTTTTCACCCATTCTTTGATAACCTTAGTCAGCTCATTTTTACCCAGTTTTGAGTAGAAGCCCATCAGCTTGGTCATGAAAACAAGCCGTGGCTGGAGCAGTTCATTATGTTTCTTGGCACTGCCAAATTAATTGGTTGTTAGCCCGGCAGTTTTTGTTTACAGTGTGCATGTCAAATAGTAGGCTACTAAATGGAAAATATATTTTATATAATTAAATGGATCGCATAATTGATTGCAAAAGAAGACATCATTTGGATTCAGAGACTCGCCGCTTTTCAAAATGGTAGTAGTATAAGTATTGTAGCATAATAATTATTTGAATTTTATTATTTAATTGAGGTGTTAGCAGCACATTTAATTGTAAATGAAAAAGGCAGAACATTTTATTTACGTAAAACTTCAATATTGCGTTGTGGTTAATAAAACTTTAAGCGTCAACAGGTGTTGTTGTAGAGTAGCGCCGCAGCGTCTCTAAAACAACGTAAAATAAAAGAGTAAAATATCTCATATATAGATATTCTCGTATTTTACAGTCATCCCACTCTGTCTCTCTCACCTCTCTCAACAAATCATATCTAGGCAGCAGAGGAGCTGTATGTGCACAAAGTTGAAGGAGAAGCGGCGGAGCTGCTGCTGACATACTGCAGCTCAGAACCATGGACAGCGAACCATCTCCAGGGCGGATTTCCGTCATTAGCGATTAACTACTGGAAAATCCAAAGATTTAATTAATGACAAGGAAATTAACTCGGGGACCCGTCGATTGAAATCCGAATCTAAAAAGACTGGGACTTTTCCAGCTTTCGTCAAAGTAAGTCTGTTTTTGTTTTGACCTCTGAATCGTTGGTGGACAATAGTCTTTGCACAGTGTCGGTTAACTGTATCTTTTCATTACTTATAGGTTATATCACGACATATACAGATGTTAAAGGCACATCTACCACAGACCTAGCCTTTGTATTGTAACACGCATGATTTCATACAGAGTGTGAGGTCAAGCGGATCTCACGTGCGTAAAACCAACGGCACCATTCCCAGCCTGTCTAACGCACGGCACGGTGGATCACTTAACTATGGTTTACTCGTACTGTCAGATAATTTACACGTTAATAATGAACGATATTAAAAAGGCAAGGAGCTGGAGCGCTGGTAAGAAGATATATCATCATCCGTGGCTCAGCAGTTTGTGGTTTTTGTTTACGATTCAGTGAGAGGCTACGTGTGTTAGAATGTAGGACATGACAACGCATTCCTCTTTGGATCTGGCTCATTGCGCATGGTGCTAAGGGAGAGTTAAGTGCCAGACAGCTTTTCTTTTTTTCAAAGTGAGTTGAAAGCTGTTGTTCAAGCCCATTCTATTGCTCGTACAAGGTGTGAAATTTGAGTCACAATGGCTGACTCACTTTAACACAGACACACAGCTGTGACTTCTAATTCCGATTTTTGTTTTTTAATTTTATATATATATGTATATATATGTATATTTATATATTGTCTAAAATGAGCAAGGGAAGTAAAGTCTTTTTCTCTCCCAAATCACAGGAATCAAATCTGTATGTGGACTGCACATGATGGAGCAGCTTAATCAGAACTGGTCCTCCCCATCAAACCTTAACTCCTCTGGAACCACTGCCTCACCCTTGCTCTTTTCCTATCCTCGTCTCTTCAACATCTCCTCCAACATGTCCACTCAGAGTGTCCCCTTTCAGGGCAGCAGCACCCTGGTGACAGCGGTCATCTCTCTCACAGTCTTTGTGGTGGGTCTGACTGGCAACACTTTGGCCATCTATGTGGTGCTGCGCTATGCCAAAATGAAGACCGTCACCAACATTTACATCCTGAACCTGGCTGTTGCAGATGAGCTCTACATCATTGGGCTCCCTTTCCTCACCACACAGAATGTACTCTCCTATTGGCCATTTGGATCCTTCCTTTGTCGTCTTGTCATGACTGCAGACTCCATGAACCAGTTCACATCCATCTTTTGCCTCACAGTTATGTCCATGGATCGTTACCTGGCTGTGGTTCATCCAATTCGCAGTACCAAGTGGAGACATCCTCGTGTGGCCAAGGTGGTGAGCGCAGCAGTGTGGGCCGTGTCCTTTGTTGTGGTCCTGCCAGTGGTCATCTTCTCTGATGTACAGGTACCTCAGTAACCCTCAAACAAAGCAAATGGACACATGCAGACTTGCTGTCACTACATTTCCTGTCACGAGATGCTGCTACATTCCATATAGATCCATGACATAGTTGTTTTGGTGCATAATAGAGAAACATAAAGATACCCAAACAATTAATTAACAAATGATCACAAAATTTGTTTCACAGTATTCTAAAAGGCTTAGGTGGCTTTCAGCAGAAATAATGCTGTTATATTTCAGCATTTTGGTATTACATATTTTAAGGTGAACTGACTAAGGCAAACCTTTATAACCTCAACAAGTTGTTTTTGTGGCTGAGCTTAACTTTTTTCATCCCTATTTTGTCCTGTGGTGCCTAAGCCTTACTAATCAGTAAGATAGAGCGAAGATGAAAACCAACAATTTTTCAGGGAACTCACAAGGGACTGAAATGGTTTTCTTCAAGGCAAAACTAAGTGGAAACAATGATCTTACATGGGAGTAAAACCCAGGTTTCCATAATAAAAGCAGCATTTCTCACTCCACAGTTTATCCTTACTGTTAGCTGCCTTCATCCTTGTGTGTATCTCAGATGCCATCAGACAGGAAGAAAAAAAAGAAAAAAAAAATCCCAGCTTTTTGCACAAGAAGAGATGCTTTCAAGGTATTTGATTGTGGGCATGTGTATGGCTACTTCTGATATCAGTCATGTCATTGTGGGTGTGGTTTTGTTTGTCAGAAAATACTGTTTTATGGTACAAACCTATGACATACAATGAGCCATTACAGTTAATCCATAGAAAATACACAGCAATGGCTCTGCATGGTTTCATTTTTTGGGAGATCGTAATTTCATGCAGCTGCCAAGTTTAAAAATGAGGCAACCCTTGGGAGCTAGTTCAGGCAGACATCTTAAGCAGTGTTTATGCTTGCTTTCACCTTTGTGCATGGTGCATTCCAATTACACCATCTCATTCATAGACTTATTAGAGGAACAAGAGGTACTCGCTGCCTCTCTTTGAAATCTCATCTTCTCCCCAGCTTCCACCTGGAGGCTCTGATTTTATAAGATAAGATAAGATAATAATACTTTATTGTCATTGTATCAGACACACAACAAAATTTGATTGATAACACCCAGACAATAGCAGCCCAATATACATAAGAAATAGAAGAAAAATTTTGAAAATACAATATGTTACACTATACAATAACATAAAGAAAATATTAAATCAAAAATGCAAAGCAAGTATAATTGTTAAGCAGTGAATATATTTATAGTAATGAATATATTGGTGAGTGAATATATTTATAGTAATGTGCTGATCAGTTTAGCTTATAATATTTATTGTATAAATAAT
>JBAMYA010042132.1:0-14780 GCA_037176975.1 Arrhamphus sclerolepis
ATTGAAATGTAGCTGCCATTCAAAAACCACAGCCATATTTAATTTCGGTGTCTTACTGTCATAGTTGATAAATGTTTCTCTGGAAATCAAAACAGGTTTTTTGTACCAGGATGTAAATATTTTCATTTAGCTGTGTAAATACTAAATACGAACTGGAATATTTACTGATTGTCAAATCTGGATAAGTTCGCTAAAAAGAATTAATTTGTAGGATTACTGATCCAACAACAAATCCACAAAGGTAACTAATTCACAAGCACTAATCCACATACACTCCCCTCCAAAAGTATTGGAACAGTGAGCCCAATTACTTTATTTTTGCTGTAGACTCATAACATTTGGCTTTGACAGCAAAAGATGAATATGTGCCAAAAGAACAACCTCTCAGCTTATATTTCCAGGTGTGCATCTGATGCACAACTTAGATTAATCTAGAAGATATGATTAATTGTAACAGAACGTCAAATCTTTAAGTGAGCAAAAGTATGACTGACAGGTGTGTTTTGTTGACCAGCTGTGTCCTTTTACACTGATTATTCAAACAATAAATTGCACTGAATGTCTGTGCTCAGTTTCAGATTTGGGTTTTGCCTGTGCAGACTGCATTTAAAGTTAGAAAGTTAGAACAACATGAAAGCCAGAGAGCCGTCAATGGGTGAAAAAGAAGCCATTGTCAATCAGAAACATTGCGCAATCATCCGCCTTAGCCAGTACAACCATTTGAAAAGTTCTGAAGAAGAAAGAAACCACTGGTGTACTCAGTAACAGACGTTGAACAGGTAGACCACGGAAAACAACAGCAGCTAATGACAGAAACATTACAAGAGCTGTAAAGAAAGACCCCAAAATAACGGTTACTGACATCTGCAACAACCTCCAGAGGGCAGGAGTGAAGGTATAACAATCTACTGTTCACAGAAGACTTTATGAAGAAAAGTACAGAGGATACACCAGAAGCTGCAAACCACTCATTAGCAAGAAGAATAGGAAGGCCAGGCTGGAATTTGCCAAAAAGTACAAAGACAAGCCTCGAAAATTCTGGGACAAAGTTTTATGGACTGATGAGACAAAGATTAACCTGTACCAAAGAGATGGAAAGGATAAAGTCTGGAGAATGAAAGGGTCTACTCATGATCCCAAACACACAAGCTCATCTGTGAAACACGGTGGAGGTAACGTCATGGCTTGGGCTTGCATGGCTTCTTCTGGGACAGGTTCATTAATCTTCATTGATGACGTAACACATGATGGCAGCAGCAAACTGAACACTGAAGTCTACAGGAACATTTTGTCTGCCAATTAAAGGAAAGATGCAACCAAACTGATTGGGAGGTCCTTCGTTATACTGCAAGATAATGACCCAAAACACACTGCCAAAACAACAAGGGAGCTCATCAGGGCAAGAAGTGAAAAGTTTGAGACTGGCCAAGTCAATCTCCAGACGTAAACACTAAAGAGCACGCATTTTAACTTCTAAAAAGGAGACTGAAAGGAGAAACCCCCCAAAACAAACAACAACTGAGAGCGGCTGCGGTGAAAGCCTGGAAAAGCATCACAAAAGAAGAATGCAAACCTTTGCTGATGTCAGTGAGTCACAGGCTTGATGCAGTTATTGCAAGCAAAGGATTTGCAACTAAATATTAAGTCTTATTCA
This sequence comes from Arrhamphus sclerolepis, assembly GCA_037176975.1. NCBI lineage: Eukaryota > Metazoa > Chordata > Actinopteri > Beloniformes > Hemiramphidae > Arrhamphus > Arrhamphus sclerolepis. The sequence continues at coordinate 1,655 of JBAMYA010042132.1, forward strand.
CTTCAATCTGTTTTAAGTATCTATTCCAATACTTTTGCTCACTTACAAATTTGGTTTTCTGTTACAAATATTCATATCTTCTAAGTTATGTATCAGATACAGATGTAAATACCTGAAAATAAAAACTGAGAAGTTGATCTTTTGTCTCATATTCATCTTTTGATGTCAAGCCCAAATGTTTTGAGTCAATAGCAAATATAAAGTAATTGGTCTCACTGTTCCAATACTTTTGGAGGGGAGTGTAGTATTGCTAGTACATCAAATAAGAGTATGTTCTCTGGTGCAACAACTATCCCACATAGCTTTTGTAGTTCAACAACTAATTCATGTAGGTTTTCTAGTACAACCTTTAATTCATCTATGTTTACTAGTGCGTTAGCTAATCTGCGTATATTCTCTATTGCAGCAAATAGGCAACTCCATGTAGGTTCTCTAATACAACTACTCTGCATAGGTCATTTAAAAAAACAAATCTATGTATATTCTCTAGTCCAACAACTAACCTGTGTACATTCTCAAACAAATTTACGTAGGTTGAATAGCACCATAACTGATCAGCTTAAGTTCACTAGTATAACAGCTAATCCATGTACATTTGTCACTACACACAGGCTAGCTTTTTGAGCTTAGCGTATGCTAACCTATAATGCTAGCTATTTGCTATTTCACATTCATTCTGATTAAAATACTCTCCTTCCATCCTCTTCTCAGATGTCGCCCTCAAAATGACAGCTGGTGTTTATTTCTAATGTAAAGTTGTGCATTTTTATATAAAGACTGACGTACTAGATGGCTCTTATTGGTCATAGACAGAACTGCACTCTTTTTATTTTTACCACTTCCTACCTGGATTCTTTCGTCCAAATAGGAGGTTGCTCATTGATATTAATGGGGAGCGTTTTACATTTAAGTGTTGAGCAGAATTTTTGTTCTGTTGTGATGTCATAGTGATGTCATGCTGATGCCTGTTTTCTTACGGTTCCAGGGGGACTTATCAGAGCCCTGTGGTGGGCGGGACTGCACCATCTGTCAGTGTTTCCCGGCTAAAGGAGCGATGGTGAGACCCCACCTACATACACTCCAATCACACAGCAGCCAATCCCAGTACAGCTACTGGTGTGACATCACAGCACCGGCAGACAGCATTGGCTCTGCTAGCAAACCTGTGACGCCTTAAATGGCAACTCATAAAACACACACGCAATGAAGGAGTGTCGGAGAGGAATGTGCTGGTATGAAATTAGCTGCTGACCTTTCGCTGAGTCAGCAGATTCCAGATGCTCATGTTTTCATCACATCAGGGGACATTGCCCTCCCCTACATTCACTTCCTTGAAGAAAACAAACATACTTTCATGCCACCGTATAAGTGTCTGACTCCACAAACTCTGAGCTTCTGTTTCTCCAGAAACATCTTAAGAAGATCATTATAACAGATAAACACTCTCTGACCTGCTGAAGGTTGTCACATGAACTTGGCTGTACAACAAACATCGGTTCGGATTGTTCTCTCCTTTGTTTAGGGACTTTTTGCATACGTGGACCTGAGCAAGCTCAAGGTGACAGAACCAGAACCAGAACCAGGTTGTGTGCCCATCAGCCCCAACCAGTTCAGGTTCTGAGAGGACAGGAAAAAGACAGCAACAAACATTAAAAGACAAGCCCAGGGACACTTATCTGTGAGACAAAATGAGAGATACAAAGTCAATAATGATCATACGGACATATAAATAAGAAGAATTTGAGAAAGTAGATGGAGGAAAAAGCCCAGTGCATCATGGGAGGATTCCCAGCAATCTATGCTTATAGTATAATAATTAAAGGGATGTTCAGGTCGAATCTTAAATGCAGAGAGGATGTCCTGAAAGAAAAAGAAGAAAATGACGATGAATACGACAACGGAGCTAATCAGCTAAGGCTTGCTGGGTTTTTTAAGGTTTTGTGTTTTAAAAGCTGACATTATTCATGTTTTATGGTCATACCTGATTTTAATTGTGATTTCTTTGTGTCTTTTATCTGTTCTTGTTTATTTTAAGGTGCTGTATAAACAAAAGTTGATCGATTCATTGATAGTATGAAAACAAAGGCACATAGGATCACTTGTATGTTTATTGTACACTATGTAATCTACCTAGACTTGCTAGCATGACAGCTAATCCATGTGGTTTTGGTAGTACAACAACTGATTTTCATATGTTCACAGACAACTTGTAGGATCAATATCATGACAACTTGTCTGCGTATGATTGTTGTACAACAGCCAATCTATCAAGGTTGGCTAGCATGTCAACTAATCCACGTAGGTTATCTAGCTTGAAAACTATCCCGTATACGTTTACCAACATGATTACGAACCTGCATACACTCACTAGTAAGTCATTTTATGCATAGGTTCTCCAGTAAAGCAATTAATCCATGATGGTTTTCTTGCACAACAGCTCAAAAGCTTTGGTGTAGACTAAATGGCATGACAGCTAATCCACGTAGGTTTTCTAGTACAACATCTAATACACATGGGTTTGCAATCATGACATCTACTATGGTTAGGTTTGCTAATACAACAGCCAGTTCACTTAGATTTTCTAGTATGAAAACTATCTTTGAAGGCTTGTAAATATGATATCTAATCTGCATAGTTTAGGAAACGCAACAACTAATCCTTGTAAGTTTACAAATACAACAACTTATTTGCTTGATTTTGCTACTATGGCATATTTTCCTCATAGGTTCACAATTAGGACGTATGAGGTTGTGGTTTAGCATTTACAGCATGAACCCCTTTCCAGAAAGTTGGTGTGCTTTATAACAAAGATTACAGCTATCAGGGAACATCCTCTCGAGGAGTTTAATAAATTCAGCGAAACAAATTTAAAGTTTTGTTCATGTGTACGGAGAGCAGTAACTTTTGGGAAAACCTTGTTGCAAATCTTGTTCCAGTCTGTTGTTCAATCAGATTTGATCAAATGCTCAAACAGAGTCGGAGACCAACATGTCTGCAAGATCTGAGAGGCTGAGGACTATTTCTTTAAATCAGTACTCCCAGTCTGTGCTGGTAGATCAGGATTCAGAGCTAGTGGAAACCAGTAGAAATGACAAGAGAAATATCTAGGTAATTCTTTATATCCTTCCAAACCAGTAAGGTGCTATAGACAATGTTTTGACTGATATATTGATTAAACGAAGGGAGTCAAGCCTTCTGGGATCACAAGATTCAAGACCTTGCTATAAGGAATCTTTCCACTTCAAAAACCGATTTGACATCATTTTAAGTTGTATTGACAAGTAATATAGTACTAACTTCAGTAAAGACAAGCCTCCCAGATCCTTACTAAGGTAAGTTTAGAGGACTTAACTCCTTGGTGTTTGTTGTCCCAAATATATCAGGAGATATGAGAATGCTGTCGGGGGTCAAGTAGCAATTACCAGAGTATAGTTTAATCAAGCAAGAATATTTATTTTTATGTTGTTGACTCCTGAAAGTGGAGATCAGCGGAGACAGGGCCCCTAGTGGTCATTAGAGTAACTGTATGCTCTTGGATCACCTTCAAAAGTCCATCCAGATGTGGCCGTGTCCACAGTAGATGCAGCTGTTTCAGCTCCTAGATTTTCCTTGATCCAGATGTTCGAAGCAGCTGTTCATGACCATCATGTGATCTGATGATATTTTAGCCAATCAAAAAACTGATGCAGCATCACATGACTCAGTTTTTGCCTCTCTTCAATCAGCTGACTGATTGGAAGACAGCAGCATGCATCTGTCCTGCTGTGTGTGTGTTTGTGTGTGAGTCAGGTGTGTGTTTGTACAGCTGGGGGGCAGCAGACAGGCAGAGAGGATTGTGGGTCGGCGTCTGTCTCAGTGATTTCACAGCCGAGCAGCTTCAGAGAAAAGAGGACGGACAGAGGACTAACAGAGATCACAGCTGTCACATCTCATCACACACACACACTGATTTATAGCGTCTGATTGTTGAATAATCAGTCTTCAACACCAGTGTTACAGTTCGATCTTTACACGTTTGAAACTATACATTCATTATACCAACATGTGCAAACGTTGCTGCCAATAGAAGAATGCAAATATAAAAATTATTTGATTGTCGTGGACGTTGTGTGAGCCAAATGGAACCTCAGATTAACACAATATATAATCTCTTTTTGTCATGACATTCTTAAATTAACAAAAGTTAAACCATTAAAGGGTTAAATAGGGTTAGATAATAAGACAACTAATTTGCGCAAGTGTATTATCATTATATTATATTATGTAGATTTGCAGGTATGGTAACTAATCTGTGTAAATTTGCTGATACTAAAGTTAATTTGAATAGGTTTGCTAGCATGACATGACATGATCTGCGTAGCCTTACATGCACAAAAACTAATCTGAATAGTTTAACAAGGATGATAATTAATCTGTGTACATTAATTGTACAACAAATCCAGGTAAGTTCACAAATATGACAACTAATTCTTGTAAAGTAAGACAACTAACTTGCATAGGTTCATTATCATGACAGCTAATCATTGTAGATTTGCAAGTAAGACAACTAATCTGAATAAATTTGCTAGCATAATGACTAATCTGCGTATTCATTGTATAAAGGTTTATACACATGGGCTTCATTGAACAAAAACAATCCTCATAAATCTTCTAGCATGATAACAAATCTGTATAGGTTTATTTTACAGTAGCTTATCCACACAGGTTTTGTAGTGCTACCGTAATCCTTGTACATTCACAGGTATGGCAACTTATATGTGTAAATTTGTTGGTATAAAAACTAATCTGCATAGGTTCGTGACTAATCAGCGTACATTCATCGTACAACAAATCCGCGTAGTTTCACTAATATGATAACTAATCCTTTTAGGTTCGCTGTAAGTAAAACTAATTTGATGGCTACGTTCGCTAGCACAACAGCTGATCTGTGTAGTTTCAAATGCACAAAAACTAATCCGCATGGATTAGAATGATAACTAATCTGTGTACATTAATTGTACAACAAATCCACATCAGTTCACTAATATGACATTATTCATCACAGATTCATAGGTAAGATAATTAATACACGTAGATTTATCATGATGACAGTTAATCTGGGTACGTTCATTTTATGACATTTTATCCACTTAGGTTTCATAGTATGTCAGCTAATCGTCATAGATGGGCAAGTAATCAAGACAACTAAGGGCTCAATGTTTCACCTCATCATCTTCTTCTGTTATACACAGGCATCGTTCAGCCCATTCTCGCATATTGCTCTGCATGTTTTTACAATATTCTTCGATTAAAAAACGGACCAAACTCGTCAGAACAACCAATATTGCCTCAAAGGTCATTGGTCTTCCAACCCCCAACCTATCCCAGTTAAATTCTAAAACCATCATACGCATCACAAACACAATACTACAGGATCATACTCGTCCACTGCATCAGTATTTCACATTACTACCATCTGGACGCAGACACAGAAACTTGAGATGCAATAGAGCACAATTCAAAAACAGTCTCATCCCATCAGCCATAAACTATCCTCTGACATTTGACTGACGATTTTTGATTTCTGATGTTTCTGATGTCTTTGTTATTGTTGTCTGTGGTTATCTATGCTTTGTAAATGTACGAAAGGCGTATAAAATCAAATGTGTACAGGATATGAAAGTGAATATCCCGTATGGGACAATAAACTGACTAACTAGCTAAGTGTAAGACACTAATCCATGTAAATTTGCTAGCATAATAACTAATCTGGGTACGTTCATTGTGCAAAAGTTTATCCCCATAGGTTTCATTGTACAAAGCTAATCCTCATAGATCCACTATGCACTAACCTGCAAATATTTGTGGTACAAAAACTAATTTGCATATGTTCACTAGGATGATAATTAATTTGTGTACATTTATTGTACAACAATTTATCATTATAAGTTCTTTAATGCAACAGCTAATCCATGAAGGTTTGCAAGAACAAAAACATATCCAAGAGGTTTCACCAATATGACTAATCTTTTTGCATTCATTTTTCAGCTAATCTGCGTAGGATCACCAAGATCACAACTAATCCTGGTAGCTTCGCTGGTACTAAAACTAGTTTGATTAGGTGTGCTAGCATGATAGCTGATCTGCATAGTTTCACACACACACACAAACTAATCCATGTAGTTTAACCACTGGACTACTGTGTTGTTCATCAAGTAGAACCCAACATCACCATGGTTGGACTCAACGTCAGTAGAACCAGTTTCCCCATGGTTGGACCCAACATCAGTAGAACCAGTATCCCCATGGTAGAACCAGTATCCCCATGGTTGGACCCAACATCAGTAGAACCAGTATCCCCATGGTTGGACCCAACGTCAGTAGAACCAGTATCCCCATGGTTGGATCCAACCATCAAATACTGTGCAGAGACAGTGCTTCTCTGAAACCACTGTTGATGTCTTTCTGTTTTTTTTCATCTGAGGTTATATTTGCCTAATACTAAGATTTTCTACAATAAAATCATTTTTATTATGTTTTTATCCAAAAAAGGATTAAGAGAAGGGATCCAAACTTTTGCCTATGTGTGTAAAAGATAAATACCAGCGTTTTACTTTATGTAAACTTTAGGCCATGGCTGACAGATATTTACTTGCTGCAGTGTTGGAAGGAGACCAGCTTGCATCTTCTAAACAAACACATGATCCAGGTGATAATGACAGATTCACCAACTTCAGTTCATTTAAATCCAAACATCTGCACGCAGCTGATGTGATGCACAAACTGATTGGCTGCCAGCTCAGCTGTTCAGGTGAGTCGGTCTGGGCACGCTCATAACGTCAGCTTGTGTTCACTGCAAGGCCTCATTACCTGGGAGATATTTGTGCTTCTTTGCTGAACTTCAGACTGTAAACTGATGACCTCAAACCATTTTCAGGGGCATCGAAGCTGCAGACCAGATTCAGTTTAGCAACTATTCCATTTAGGAGAAACAGGTTCAACCAATCAGGAGCTGGTAAACCTCTCTGCTACACCAACTGTTCCACAGTGGAAGTTAGTTGTTTTTTTGAAAGCAAATCAAAAACTGTCTTAGGGCACTGTAGAGAAAAAGTAGACAAGTTAAATTCAAATCCAATCATCCAGTCTGAATAAGATTTTTCGTCTTTGGTCCTTTCAAAAAAAACATGTGGAATACTTATCTGGAACATAAATCAGAGTGTCACCTGCATATAAACTGACATTTGTGTTAATGAACACCAGATGGCGCTGAGTTGGACCATGTGGAATGAAAGAAGTAGAGGTCCTCATACTGAGCTTCGTGGTACTCCTCGGATTGTACATCTTCTGTTTCCATGGTGATGGTCCATCCCAGGTGCCAGAGATCTTGCCTTGTGATAGAAAGAATAAAATATAGATATGCAGTTGTTATAATCATTTTTAATTTTCATAACCACACAAAGGAAAATGGATAATTGTGGCTGCAGGCGCCTAGTCATGGCAGACGAGCCTAGTCATGCATCAGTCAGATATTATCCTTTAGGTCTTTCCTGTCTCTTGTAACTATTTCATTCCATGCTAAATTGTGCTATTGTTATTTTGGAGTCAAATGTTATCATCTGCAGCTGGCGGTCATAGAAAAGCTGCACCAACAGGACCTGACAATTCAAGATATGGTTGCCATGGTTTCTGAACAGAAAGCAAAAATAAATAAATAAACAAGGGTCAAAACAGGACACGATCACTGAGGAAACAGCCCAAAGAGCTTCAGATGATGAGAGGGAATCAGCTCAGTGAAGAAAATCACTACTGTAGTTCTCATCGTTGACAGTAGGGGGAGGAAAGGTTCTGCTCTGATCCAAAGTTTTTCTCAAAACGTATGCAATTATTTTCTGAAACTAAAGTTATCGTTGAATGAACCATCAAACAGAAGATCAGTAATAATAATTATAGAAATAGAGGAAAATGTATTAAATACAGGGAGCTCAGTCATTTGTTCTTGTTCTCTGAACATACATATGTTCAAAGAACGAGAACAACTCCATACAGAAACTAACTTGGTTTTTAATTATTGGTCCATAAGAAAATACTCTCGTTTTTATTTATTTAATCAATTTGTCTATTTTTTTTTCTTTCTATCTTTGTGTTTGTTATTTAGTGCCGGTCCAGTCACAGCAGCCCGTAGTTTTCTAAGTATTTAAAGCGCACTTTCGTTGTGTATGTGCAACAGGATGTACCAGCAATGACAAAGGCTTCTTCTTCTATTGCTGTTATTATTATTATCATTATTATTATTAATAGTAGTAGTAGTAGTAGTTTAGTCATAGTAGTTGTAGTAGAAATGCTCAAATTGTTCCTAATTTGCAGTAAAAGTTTTTCTGTTTTATTATTACAATTTTTTATTTGTGTGAGGTTTATTTCTATATTTCTGTCTTACTTTATTTTTGTCCTTTCATTTTTTTGTTTTTTCTGTACTTCTTGTTTAGTTTTATTCTTTAGTGTTTTTTCATTTACTACTTGCTCTTTTTTTCCTAATATATATATACTTTTTTCCTATATTTATATTTTTCTGTTTTTATTTTTTTCTGCTTTCACTTTTTCCCATACTTTTACATATTTATTTTATTTATTTTGAATTATTCTGATTTTGTTCAACTTGTTCCAAGCTCTACTTTTCTTTTTGTCTTACTGTTTTTGATATTCACAATTTATTTATTTTAATTTTTGTTTTCCTCTCTTTTCCCACTGTTTAATTTTTCCTTTTTCTCTTTTTTCTTTTCTTTTTATTGATATTTTCCCTTCTTTTTTTCTTTTATTTACCTGTCTTTGTTAATAAAGATGTGCTGCCCTCCTGTGGTCAGACAGTGGTACTGCATGTGCTTTGTTCCGTCTGTCCCGTAGCTGTGGATCTTAACAGAACATATCAGATATAAAGAATATATCTGTCTATGATCAACACTCAGAAGTTTCCCAGAATGCATTTATTTATATTTTCAAGAAGGTTCAGGCAGTTTCTGTTGGATCGCCATCTGGGAGGCATCAGATTTTGTTTCATGTTGTGTTTGTTTAATAATCATACCTAATTATCATACTAATTATTCTAAATTAGCACAATAATAAGTAAAAATTCACAAGTATTATCTAAATTTAGAAAAAAGAAGCATTTATAAGCACTTTCGCATACCAGAAACAACTGCCACTAAGAATTCCTTGTATGCGTCTACGTACTTGGTGAATAAAGCTGATTCTGGTTCTGAAGATGTAACATAATATTCAAGGGAACGTCAAATCAAATGAGGTCAAGTCATTTTAACGCTGAGATATATCACACCATTTCCAGAAGAAGAAAGAAAAAAACAAGATGCATCAACAAAACTTCAACCAGAATAAAATGGGAGAAGTTTGGTTAGTCAGAGAAAGCAGGAAATCCCAAAGACAAACGTTTTATCTATTTTATTTTCATTCAGACCTGAATCTTTCATGAAAACAGAGGAAAATCTTTCCTGTCTCTCATCTTGTAACAAAGTTAACACATTTTGGTTTCCAAATCATAAATCTTTCAAGTATAATCACACATTTAAAAAAAAAAACAAGTTTGTAAAAAAGCTAATTTTGTTGTAAAGTGTACTTTTAAAATCACTGTTTTTCTGCAAACATTAAAAAAATGTATAAAAAAGCAAATTTGGCCATAAAATTGCAAATTTTAAAAGATCAAGACGTTTTATTGTACAGTCACAGATTTCCCAAAACTGACTTTTTGACTTAAAATTGGATTTTTAAAAAATTTTATTTGTTTTTTTTTGTTGTTTGTTTGTTTTTTCTTGGTTGGAAAAGACCAACTTTTCGCAACATTTTGATATAACTTTTTAATGGTTTAACCAGAGTCTGGTTTTATGTTGCTCCAGTTCCTCTCATGTACAGTCAAGCTGTAAACCAACCCCGCGTCATGATCCTTCCACCACCATGCTTCACAGTGGGTCTGAGAGGTTCCTGCTGGTTTCCTCCAAACACGGTTCTGGACTCCACCTTGGTCTCGTCTGTCCAGAGGTTACTGGTCCAGAAGTCTGCTGGTTTGTTCTAACAATGATTGTGTTCTCCAGGGTGCTCCAGGTCCTTTGGGTGAGCAGGGTCCTCAGGGGCCCCCAGGTTTCCCAGGTGCTCTGGGAGCTCCAGGAACAAAGGGTCAGAGAGGACCTGAGGGGCCACTTGGATCTCCAGGACTAAAGGGAGATATGGTGCGTAGAAGACAATGACCAGAACTTTGCTGCCCTCCTTTGTCTCGTTGGTTTATTTCTCTGCTTGTCATCCATTTATGGTTTCAGGGTTTTGTCGGCGTTCCTGGTTTTCCAGGATTTGAGGGAGTCCCGGTAAGAACCACCTCATCTGACTGATGCAGCTGAGAAATGGTGAAGCCAAACAGTCAGCATTTGTTTGTTTCTGTTTGTTCAGGGTCACCCGGGACCTGCTGGAGGGCCTGGTCATCCAGGTCTGGATGGCTGTAACGGAACCAGGGGAGACCCAGGGTATCCTGGACTTCTAGGAGAACAAGGATTCCCTGGAGAACAGGTAAAGACCTCAATGATTGAAGCTGATATTCACAAGAGAAATCACATTTATTTCTACAATCATATAGATTCTCATCAGAATTTTTCATAACTAAACATTCTGTCATATTTTTTTGTAAAACTGATGCTTTTGTCGTCTAATCACACTTTTCCATAAAATCATGAATTTTATTTGATTTAAATATTATAACTTTCTGACATACATTTCTTTTCACAATCATTCTATATTGCAAATTTCCATCTTTGTGCTCTAAAATTACCACTTTATGCTGCAAAATTGTAAAAATGCAAAGTTTGGTTCTCTGTTTTTACTTTATGTTCTAATATCACATTTTGTCATAATTTTTTTTAACTTCATATAACTTTGTTTTAACACTTAAAATTCTGCAATATTTCACCTTTGTCATAAAAGAAATTTTCAATTTTTTTTATTTTTTTATTTAAATTTTTGCAAAATCACAAATATATGATTTTAACAGAAAACATTTTAACAGAAAATCATGGAATTTATTTATTTATTGAGCTTCATTAATTAATTGTTAAATTTTGAAAAGTTTAGTATTGCAGCTCTTTGTATTGTAAAAACTGACCCTCAACTTTTTGTTATAAAATTGGGAATTTTATGTAATTGTAACTTTACTTTTTCAAAAACAAGAATGCAAAATTACAACATGAAATCTCAAATTTGTCTCATTAAAATCATAAATTTAACAGAATCAAAGCTGAATTGCATTTTTCTTTAGAAACCATTAAGTTTTGTAAAATCTCGTCCCAAAATCACAACTTTTGGTGATCAGACTGATACGTTTGATGGTGAAACAGCTGATCAGAGTTTGTTCTGCAGAAAAGACTCTTTTTAAGTTGTCCTGTATTAAGTCATCACCTCAGTAATCTTTCTGGACTCTTTAGGGTTTTCCTGGACCAAAGGGGTACCCAGGAGATCCAGCGAAGTACCTCATCCAGTTTCCTGGAGCTCCTGTAAGTCCTCTTGCACCGCAGCAGATGACCATCAACATTTTAGTAACTCTTGAAGGACTAATGTTTGTGTTTGTATCGGACAGGGAGAACCTGGACCTGGTGGACTTCCTGGTCTGCCGGGAGAGCAGGGTGTTTTAGGGCCAGCGGGGCCCACTGGTCCTGCAGGACCGGATGGGGTCAGAGTGAGTAATGACGAAGCAGAAATACCTTGATATTTTCTTCTAATGGTTTCTCAAGGACTTTTGCCTGTTTAAGTCGACAGCAATATTAAAAGGTCAGACCCCCCCCCCAAAAAAAAAAAAAAAAAAAAGTATGACAGCTGATCTATATAGTAGCTTCACTGGTCCAAGCAAGTGTGCTCATATTACAGTTACAGAATTACGTTGAGTACGAGTAAATATGTGGAGGGCCGTTAGTTTAAGGGTTTATCAGGTTTGGTTGTCTGAAAATTAAACGAACTATTGTCAACAGAAAATGTAAAATGTTTTGTAGCCAGTCTTAAAATAGATCTTGGAAAGTTTTTATGGCTTTTATTTCCATCTTTCATATATATTTCCATTTGTGCAGGGCATCCCTGGCTCACCTGGTTTCAGGGGTCCACCCGTAAGTTATATACACCTGTTCTTCCTTTAAACACTGAGTTGATTTTTATCCCAACAATGACGGAGACAATCAAACAACATACATCTGAGCTGGTAGCATGAAGCCAGTTCTGACCTAAGTGCACTATAAATGATTAAACTGATTAGTGATCGATGCTAGATGCTCTAAAATCCTCATGGTTGTTGATGTTGGTGTGTTTCAGGGAGAAAAAGGTCGATCTGTCCCTGGACCGAAAGGAGACGAGGTAACGCTGAGTCCTCTGTATGGGGAGGACCCTTTAGCCACGCCTTTTTAGTGACATCACAGTAGTACAGTTCAGGACATGAAAATGATTTGCTCAGTTAAGCTGTTTTTTGTTTCATATCCTTTTGCTACGTTTTGCCCCACAGTTACATCACCGTGTAGGGGGCGGGGCCAAGAAAGTTTGCTGTTCCATAATTTAAGGGGCGGGGCCAAGAAAGTTTGCTGTTCCATAATTTAAGGGGCAGGGCCAGAAAAGTTTGAGGTTTCAGGTTGAGGAGAGCCATCTGTACTTTACATCATTGTACTTTTGTCCACTGGGCAGTCCTGTTGATACACCAGTACCACCAGTTTATCTGACTGATGTGTAGCGATCCGCCACTGGTTCTGCAGTTCTTTGTAGCACCAGGAACAGTAGAAATACCTGGTACTTTAACTCCAGTAAAAGTGCTGTAGTACTGTGTGTGATCAACAGGGGGAGCAGGGCTTCCAGGGCCCTCCGGGACCATTTGAGTATGTGGACCCTCCAGAGGACCTGTACATCAAAGGAGAAAAGGTGGGTCCAGACCAGATCTACTGACCTCTACTGTATCCATGGCTGCTTTAATGCACGGGCTTACCTGGGCTGAAGCCCAGGGGCCTCCCAGGTTCAGGGGCCTCCTAGGTTCAGGTTCATGATGAGCTGAGAAGGTCATATCCTTTTGTAAATTGTCAGGTTTTCTGTCAATCACTCTAATCGCATGTTCCATGGCTGCTGATTGATC
>JBAMYA010042133.1:0-14779 GCA_037176975.1 Arrhamphus sclerolepis
TATATATACACACACACACATATATATGTACATGTAGAGAGAAAGAGAGATACAAACACATATGAATGCATGCACATACACACACTATATATACATACATAAACACACGCGTAATTAAGTATATATGTGCACACATACATACATACATGCATGCATATATACATATGTACACATATATACATACTATGGATTAAATATGAGAATATAAATATTATGAGTCATCACAAGTAGAAAAGAAAAAAAAAATCTTTTTTTTTTTTTTTTTTTTTTTTTAAATCTAAGTAACATATCTCAAAAAGTATTTTTACTAAAACAACAAACAAAAATAATTGTCTAGTCTCCCTTGTGATGCCTCGCCACTGTAAAAGCATTAGTGTGGGTTAATACCTGCTTTAAAGCTGAGCTCGTCAGCCTCCTGACCCGTGTAATCATAGAGCGCTCGGACTGGCACCCCCTCTACCTGCTCCTCCTCGTCCTCCACCTCCCCCACGCCGTTCACCGCCAGCGTCTTCTTAGGACTCTCCTCATCTGACCAGTCTGATGAATAATCTTTCACCCTGGGAGGAGAGGAGGAAGGTCAACAAACGTACAGAGCCCCATGCAAACTAACCTGTGAAGTAATAAAGGCAATGCTGACAATAATAAGAACAAAAAAAATACCTGCTGCACTGTTATTTTTTCACACCAGAAATTAAACACTTAGATTTCCTGTACATGCTGAATTTAAAATTATTGTAACATGAGACGGAGTTGTTTCCCCTTTTTCTGTCACATTACTGTGATTTCCAGGTAGATCAGTGAAGTGCGAGCATCAAAAGCAGCCTGTTATATCATGTTTTTCCATTGAGCAATCCTAATGAAATGTGTCACTGATTTACTTCTATGCCTCTCATACCAAAGAGTCTGTTTAAACATGAAATTAAATTTTTTTTTTAAATTACCAGGCAATAAAAAATGTGATACTGTGATTTAGTTATTAGGCTTTAAGGATCAACATATTAAGAGGAAAAATCCCTAATTTTCTTCATAGATCTGAGAAAATATTCAGTGAACTGTTCAGTCCTGTAGATAACATGCGCTTGCGCAGGCTTGCGCTTGGGTCAGAATGCTGCGGATAAAGCTTGTCGCATTATTGTTGATCAGTTGATGGAGCACAGTGTCATTCTGTGCCTACAGGAAACATTTCTGGCAAAACAAGACTTAGAGGGACTAAACTCCATCAATAGCAGTTTTCATGGTGCATGGAGAGTCCACCACTGACCTCAGCCTAGGCATAAAAAGAGGCAGAATTCCAGGAGGTGTGGCTATTCTGTGGAATAAAGAACTGGACTCAGCGGTAAAGGTCATTAGCCTTGGTGTGGACTGGTGAATTGCCATACATGTTACACCAAACTTGCTTTTATTAGTTCTTACCTACAAAATGAGTGCTTCACAGATATCTTTATAGTTGGGGATATGAGTGCAGATATTTCAGATGAGAAATCAAGTTTTGCTAATCATCTAAACCATTTTTGTACAGATAATAACTTGATATTCTCTAGCCGAGAGCTCTTACCAGCCAATAGCTACACGTACATAAATGAGGCCTGGCATACCACCTCTTGGCTAGACCATTGCCTTTGTACAGCAGATGCTCATGCTTCTTTGGCATATGTGGAAATCCTATATGATAAATCCATTTCTGATCATATCCCTGTAAAAATGGTTATTAGATCTGAGTATTTACCTGCTACTGTAAAATGTGCAAACAGTTCTAACTCTGGCAGTTTGGACTGGTCCTCTCATTCATGTGAAGACATCGGTTCCAACCAAGAATATTCGGATCAGCTGTTAAGTAATATATATCTTCCTAAGGAGGCAGTTATGTGCAAAAATAACAATTGTACAAATGTCAAACATTAAATAGCCATTTCAGCTATGTCCGCCGACATCGTCTCAGCTTTACTTGGAGCTAGTAAGTCTTATATTAAGTGCATAAAGAGAGGAAATGTCCGACCTGGTCGGAATACTTATGTGGCCGAATTCTATGCTGCGGCTTGTGAAGCTACTAAAGCTTGGGCAATAGCAGGTAGACCAAGAAAGGGGCCTGTTTTTGAATATAAGAGTACTTATGCAAAATATAAATATGCAATACGCTATATTAGCAAAAATGAGCAAAGCCTGAGAGTATAAGAGTTTAATGCATTTTTTTTTGGACCTCGAGTCTGGAACAAAGGTTATCTATCTATCTATCTATCTATCTATCTATCTATCTATCTATCTATCTATCTATCTAGTAACTGCAGTAAGAACACAGGAACAGTATTTATGGAAATTAAATATGGAGTGCACCCAATTGCCAAAAATATTTCTCCATTTATGACACAAGTTGTACTAATTTTTTATTTTTCTTTTAAAACTGACAGGATAAGCAATTCAGTTGCATCACCTGCTGGGTGAAGGAAAAGCATTAGCAGGAGAACTACAAACTGTCACCCAGAAGATGGAGGTACAAATAATCAACTGCAGGGTTTATTTTCTGCTTAGCACCTGTGCTTGCCAAATTTATCCCATACTTCTGCAATTCTGAATAATAAATTGTTCAAGCTGGCTTTTCTGGGAGAGGCGACACTTAACCACAATGCATGTCTCACATGGGAAGCAGTTAATCAGATCTAGGACCTTACACCCAGGAAATAACAAATACAGAATCCTGGACTGGATTACCTTAAGATATTTCACGGTGCATACAAAGCAAATGCCATAAACAGTTGAAGTGTCATATACTTATGGCGTGAGCATCCTCAGTGACTGAGCGTAGAGTATAAATCCAAGAGGGTTTTTTAATACAAGGAAGTTTGGTGTTCAAAGAACTTATCTATCTTCATAAAAGAAAGAAACACTTATGTAATTGTCCACAAGAAGACACAACACACATCACATAACCTAGTTAACAAAGGAGCACAAAGGCTAAATTAAATAATAACCCAAATACAATTCATCTCTTGATAATTGGAAACAGACGAGAGGAAACATTTGATCATCAACACAAAGGAGGTCTGAAGTGTTTATGGAGATTTTTTACTTGGCTCATTTAAATCTTGTAGTTTAAAATTATATCTGAAGTGTTGCTTCAGTACCACACAGTGATAATTTTAAATGTTTTTCACTCTGTATGCCTACCATCAGCTCTATCCAAAATACAGAGCTCTGTATGACGCTATAAGGGTGTGATAATATTAGCCAGTGATTTTCTCACTTGGACGTAAATCTTTGGAGCAATTCCATGATTATCATTTAGGATGCTAGGATCTGCTGTTACATGTCCAGCCAACAGATGAACTCAGTACCCATGATCGTGATATATATTAAAAATAAAAATAAAAAATGAATTTCACTACAGTTTTATGTATTTTGTCTTTATAAAGTGTGAAGAGAAGGGATCCGTTTCCATAGGGGATTTCATAAAACAACGTTTTCAGCTCCTGACTCTGCTTCACTGCGTCAAACAAAATCAAAGCTCATTAATCTGTCAGCCGCAGAATGGTTGCAAGCGATATGATCTTTACAAAATCAAATTACGGGGCCATTTTGAGCACCTTGGCGAATTGGGAAGCCAACAAAATTAAAAGGTTAAAGCAACATAATATTAATGTTTTTCATTTTCAGCTCAGTATTAAAATTTGTCATGTGTCTGTGCTGCTACTCGTGAGCAAAGTGTTGCAAAACATACAGCTGTACTCCCAAAGCGGCCAAGAATAATCCATCCTACTTTTAATTTGTTGTATTTGAGACACAAACAAACAGCCGAAAACAAGTTCTTGGCAGAGGAGTCGTCTGGCAGATAAAGATCATGTGAAATAGGTTCAGAAAAAAAAACCCCAAACAAACAAACAATCCTTATCATTGTCTTTATCTAATGGAGCCTTATTTTCCCACTCGCCTACTTGTTTAACAGGTCATTGTGTGTAATTTTCCTCATCAAGTTCCACGTCCCTTTGTTTTTGTTTTGTTTTTTTTCTACCTGAGGGCAAACATTAGAGACTCAGAAGTACTTAGAGCTGTATAATTAATGTAGTTTAGAATACATACGCATATAGCCTGTATTCCTAAACACCAATTATTGAAACAAATGTGCTTCCATGGAAAAACAAATAACAAAAGTGCAGGAGCAGTTGCAAAATCCATTTTTGTTGTCAGTGCAAAATGTTTATCATGTGTCAATGCAGTTTTCACAAAGCAGTCCTGAATGAGTAATAGAAGGACGGATGTTGTCCTCTTGCTTCGGCTCCAGTTCTGTTCTCAGTCTGCAGCAGAGACTGAGCTCTACACAGCTTGTATGTACATGTCAGAGCTGTTTGAGAGGATGGATGCTGTCTTTAAGCAAAGATTTTTGTGCTATCACCTGAAGAAGCATGGGATTTGCACAAATTCCCCAATAAACCAGTGCTGAAACAAAAGAAGACACTGACATAGTAATCAGGTTTATTTTTTTTGTTTGACAGATTGTGAGATTTTAACCAACAGTGGATCTAATCAGTATAAATGCCACTTCCTAAGGATTCCTTGTTACACAGGTGGAGGTGGAGGAACATCTAGAGGTATGTCCTGGAAAGGAGAGGAATTAAGGTTAGCCACTGCAAGGCAGAATACATGTGTCTGAATGAGAGAAATGGTGAGGCTACAAGGATGATAGAGAAAAATAATCAAACTCTCGTTTATGGGTAATCATTTCATGACATGTTTAGTTGAGACAGACCCAACTAAAATTAATAAAAACTTGACGCACTGGCGATGTCTGCCTGATGGAATTTGAAAGACCAAGGCAGAAAAGAAGTCCCGTACAAAGTTGGGAGACTAAATAACAGGTGCAGGTGTTCTTTTGCTGAAAATCTTTCCACACATAAAAGTTATCATTACATCTGAAACGTGAATGTGTCTTCATGCGTTTCAGCTTCAGTTTGGCTCTGAATCTCTCCATGCCAACTCCTTGTACAATTAAAGTCGAAGTCAATTAAACTTCTTTTTTTTTTCCTTTTTTTTTTACTGTGGGTTTACTATAGATGCAATGGACACAGACACATAAAAAAGAAAGGAAAAAAGAAAGAAGTAGGAAAACGGTTTAAGGAGATAGACTAGAGAAGACCCTTGAAGTCTGCCCCTAGACCTGCAGAAAGAGAAAAGACAGAACAAAACAAAACAAAAGAAACAGAAAAAAGAAAAAAAACCACAACAACAAACAAAACATGCATATATAATAATAACAGTTATAACATCATTGGAAAGTACACGGTACCAGATGTATTTAGTGGGTAACTGCAGTCCAAATATGTGTGTACCTGACAAACACCCGAATATAAACACGTGTGTGTATTTGTGTGAGCGTGCTGAGTCTGTAAGGTTTCTCCATAAAGAATGTTCAGTAGTTGGTGTGGGAACCCACAAATCCTTCCCGAGGACATGAGGAAGACCGGAGCCCCAGCGGGCCCCCAAGCATGGAGCCGCAGGAGTGCTCCCCCCAAGAAGAGCAGAGGAGAACCCCGGGCGACACTGCAGTAGCCACAGTGCCGAAGCCCCAGGATGCAGCGACGAGCCCACAGGCCCTGCCGGGGACCCGCTACGCCGGAGCAGATCCAGCCATGGACACAAAGACCCTAGCCCTGAGGGCACCCCACCCCCTAGCAGAGGCCCGACAGAGCCCAGGCACTCGGACCTGGCAAGCAGCCACCAGGGCAGGCCGGCACATACCCAAGCCCAGTGCACTGGCGGGCAGGTTCACCAGTCTCCAGAGGGGAGTGTGATGGGGGAAGCAGCCCCCACATTTAGTGGGAGACCCCAAAATGATCCAGGAGAGGGGGAAGACCAGAACCCAACCTGACAGATATACAGGCACACACAGACACAATCACACATTCCCACCCTCATGCTCACACAGACATTCACACCCACTCGTCCTACATACACACACAAAGATGGACATTCTACACACTCGTACTCCCCACTATATTCCCAGATCCAGGTGACTTCCCCCAGAGGGGCAACCTGTCCCTGGACCCAGGTGATGTTTCCCTTGCTCTGGGGTGGAAAAGAGGAGACAGTGCACACATGGCGGACTCCGATCCCATCCAGAGCCAGAGCCAGAAGAAGTCCACGCTATCCCCCCAATTAAACTTCTTGACTAGAGTTTGATGTTTTCGTAAGGAATCCTTTTTCATTTAAAGATTTTTCTGACAAGGGAGCAATGATGAAGATGGTGGATTTCACAGCCCAACAGTCCAGATCAATGGAGAGTTTAGAAAAAGAGGAAAAGAAGCATGTTCAAGCACGTTGGAATAGGTGGAGAAAAGTGTCAGGTATGATGAGTGATAAAAGAGAATCAGCAAGAAGGAAAGGAAAAGGTGCAGAAGATGGTGGTGATACGAGTGATGTTGCATGGTTTACAGAATGTGGCACTGAGGAAAAGACTGGAGGCAGAGTTAAAGGTACCAGAGGTTAAAATGTTAAGGTTCTCTTTGGGATTGATGAGAATAAATAGGATCAGGAATGAGGACATCAGAGGGATGTTGGCTGTTTTGGGAAGAAAGTGAGAGAGGCCAGACGGAGATGGTTTGGACATGTACAGAGGAGGGATAGTGAATATATCAGCAGAAGGAGGATGAGGTTGGAACTACCAGACAGGAGGTCTAGAGGAAGACCAAAGAGGAGATTTATGGAAGCAGTGAGATGACGAGAAGTTAGTTAGTGAGAGACAAGAGGATGCAGAAGATTGGGTTAGATGGAGGCGGATGATTCTCTGTGGTGACCCCTGAAGGGAACAGATGAAAGAAATAGTTTTAATTTCTTATGATTCTCTATGTCAGAGAATCAAAAAAATTCAGTTCAGTTCAATTCTGTATTTCAGTGACTCGGTAATTACGTCTCTTCAGAGTCATTGTCGTCTGGTAGCTGTGGGCAGGAAGGATCTGCGCTGCAGTGGATCAGAAGACACTTCTGACCAAAGACTGTTGCTGAATCACAGTAGTGAAGAGGATGTTCAAGGTTGGACATTATGTTTGTCATTTCATAAAACATCCTCCATTACAAAATAAGCTCTAGAGGCTCCAAAACAGGCAACAGAACAGTCTTCTTTATCATTTTTTTCTGCTCTGATACAACCACCCAACCATATGCAGACTGCAGATGAGAGTCCTCTCTCCACCACAGACTCTTTAGTGATCAACTACAAAAATACCTATTTTATTTTATTTTATTTTATTCATAGTCAGCTGTTAGTTATGGAGTCTAGTTCCATCTCCAGTGTTGGATACTAAATCTCCCAGTGAAGAGTACTGCAACTACATTAACACTAATAAAATACAATTTCAGTGTTTTTTTCCTCCATGCTGGACAGGGAGACTAGACAGACAGAAAGATGGATGCAGACAAATAAAGAGCTGTTCTGAGTGATAATAAGATCTCAGTCTGAAGCAAATAATTGCATCATAAGATGACAAAACCCCAACTATACCACTAAGATAATATAGCATCAGCTTTAGAACCAAACCTTAACCCTGCTGAGCATCTCCAGGAAAGAATCTAAAAATGGAACTTTCCATCCTGTCAAGTTGAGTTTTCATATTTGATCAACAGAAACACCTTTCAAATGAACACTGTTCTGAGCTTGCAGGATCTTTCTGAGGATGACTGGAGGCTGTCGTTTTTTCCAAAATTACTTTACTAAGTAAAATGATTGAGCTGCTTTAATTTTTCAATATTGAATGTCAATTGATGATAAAAAAAGGCTGAAATATAATATGAGCAGAGCAATGGTCAGAAAGTAACCATTTGCTCATTAAGTACAAAAGGAGTTCTATAACTTTGCGTTTAATGTGTATATTACATAAACCAATACAACATTATAAATAATTATGACATATGTAAAAACTGCCACTGGAAAGCTTCTGGAAACACTGGCTTCAGACCAAATGAATGGCTACAGTCTAAATTTAAGCAGAGAAGCTGTGAAAATACTGGGCAGCAGGACAGGCATGCAATCAAAATCCCAAAGCATATGTTACACTGGGAACATTACCGTCCCATTTAAAGCATTCGTGGTGTATGAAAGACGGTCAGAAATTTCAAGCTTGTGGAAGATTAAAAAAAGAGCTAAAGTCTGATATCTTGGACGTGACTTTATAAGGAAGAAGATATTATTTGCGGATTAGGACAGACTGGCCAGACCTGTGCCTTTCCCTCAAAGGTCAAATTTGACCTCAATTTGATTTGAGTAACCCAACCAAGAGTGTGTGTGTGTGTGTGAGTGAGAGAGAGAGAGAGAGAGAGAGAGAGAGAGAGCTCTCCAGCAAATTCTCCCAGAGTGCATGTTAGGGAGATCAGCTTTGCTCCAGTAAAAACTGTGGGCTGAAAATAGTCCTGATCGAAGAATAGTGGTTCGTATTACATTGCACGGGAGACCCAAGCAGCTATAACTCTCACTGATGTCCTCTTCACTTCTCTGGACTGAAGTTTCCACTTCTGAACAGCCCACAGTGGATTCCTTCAGGACTCTTGTCAAGGTCACCTCACCACCATGGTAAACTAGCGGGACCCAAATAGCTGCTCACATGTGAAATGTTAAGTCACAAAGAACATGACGTGGATTCTTTAGATATTATAATTACTCTTGTTTCAGTAATGGATTACTTTGCAGAAGAGGTGATTCTATATTGTGTTCTTTTGTTTCTCAAGCTGACATGTCTTTAGGTCTCAATGAATTGTCTGTAACATGCTTCAAAATGCAACATACCAGAGATACAGTGTGACAAATCCCATTTCAAACCTTCTCTTCATAGCGGCTGGGCTTTAGGAGGTGGAGTGAACAATTCCATCCCACCTTTCACTTTCAGTGGGTCCGCCTCCTTTGAGACATGTCCTGCAGCTTTGCACCTCTATGCAAAATTATTTTGGCCAGATAATACATTAGACCTCAAAACAGGGTATTACTGAATAAGAGAGTATATAACACCTCGCCTGAGAGCTCACATTGTTACACACCAATAAAACATCATTTAATTTGGAATTTAATTGTCATGTATTTGTATTACATTTCCCTTGTGCGCTGTTTAGCCACTGATTCCTGATTTAGGAACAATCTCATTCCAAGTCATGCACTGCACTGGTCACAATCCTGGTAGAGAGTATTTTTATCTCAGTTTTGACTATTAAAATTAGAACTGTTGATAATTCATTGTCTATATCAAATGAAAATACATGAGGAAAAGAGATACTATTTCCCACTTTATGCACAATTATTGCATGATTTGTAGCTGAAGCTGAGATTTAAATAAAAATGGGCATTTGATACAATATATAATATACAATATGATCCTATGTAAGTCAAACATGATCATTCAACACTGGGAGTTATCAGCATCTTGGTCTCTTTAATGCAAGTGTGTATTTGTATGAAGTATATTGTGTGTGTGTGTGTGTGGGTGGGTGTGTGTGTTTTAAGGAAACATGCCATCGATGACATTGTCTCTTATTTTTGTGCATTGAAGCTCTCTGAAAATAATCCACGAAGACAAAAGCTTTTGTGGGATTGCTCACCTGGGAGTATATTGGACTGATATTTGGATACTGAATGCTGCAGCTGAGCTACAGTTTGGCCCAAGTCTGGTAGCCCAGTTCCACATGTCTCTCAGTTTTTATTTATTTATTTTATTTTTCCCCTCCAAGGAGCTAATGTTTCCAGCTCCAAAAAGCGATATAGCCCCGCCCCCGCCCCCCACCCTCAGCCCTCTCCTCTGCCGCCACAGACCTACATATCTGGGTCTATCACACATAACACATTGCCTGCAGCTAACATGTTTTAAAGACAAGGTGAATAGTCAAAGTCATCCAAAAATAACCACCTGCAACTGTAGATCTCTACAGTAAAGTTTGCAGAGTTCCTCTTTTTGCTCTACTGAACTCTGAAAAGTCAGTCATCTCAGACCTAATGATGTCACTGAAAACAGATGGTCATATACACAGTCCTAGGTCTTCAAAAGCCTGTTAAGTTAAAAAACATAAAACACTGGAAACTTATTGATTAACTAACTTTGAGACACTGATATCAAATATATGATCTTACATCAAATCACCAGGAAATGTTTTTTCCCAAATTATCAAGGTTTAACCAAGTAACATAAAATCATGGAAGTATCTTATGGTTGAGTATAACATGTATATAACATATAATAGAATTCATAATTTGACCATTGAATTTGGGAGGAAAACCATTTGTGCGAGGTGCAGACTGACGTAGAGCAGCCAGACAAGCGTTTACTCCCACTGGTCTGGAGTCTCATTATCCCTGTGAAGCTCTCACACTTAGAAGAAGAGGGAATGCTCATCCTGCTATAACGAGCCCGACGTCCCTGAAGAGACTTGCATGAAGCTGGCCGACTTGGAGTGAAAGAGCCACGCTGTTTCTCCACAGCTGACTGGGGGAATGAGAGTGTGATGGAGCCCTGAATGGAGCGTATCCACCACCAGGCATCACTGCTTTCACTGCTCACTGGGAGCAGAATGGCCTCAGTTTTAAACAGGAACACAATACCTTCTTCTTCCATCGGGATGCTGGAAGTCTCTGAATTCTTCTCTGTGTCTCCGAACCTTGCTAGATGATTTATCCATCATTGGGTGATTGTCATTTACTCGCCAACTTTTCAAAATAGAGAAGATCAGGTTATTTTTCCTTCAATCATACCATCAACCTTGATTTTTTTGTTTTTTTTTGAATGTTTAACTTATGTCTGTCTTCTTCTGTTAAAATACTGCTGTTACTTTCTGAAGAACTGAATGGTTTAGGGCCAAAATTCCTCATAGACTTGTTACCTTCTTTACAGGTCCATTCCGAGTCCCCAGAATCAGAACCAAACATGAAGAAGCAGCATTTGTTTTTTATGCTCCAAATATCTGGAACAAACTCCCAGAAAACTGAAGGGTCAGTGAAAGCCTCGGTTTTACATCAAGTTTAAAAAAATTTTTTTTTAACTTTGAGACATTTTAATTTCAATACTGCTCTCTTATTCTATCCAGACTTGTTTTCTGTTTTATTTTAATTTTATTTTCTATCCTGTATGTTTTTGTTTCATTCTCTATCATGATGTAAAGCACTTT
The DNA here is from genome assembly GCA_037176975.1 of Arrhamphus sclerolepis. Taxonomy (NCBI): domain Eukaryota; kingdom Metazoa; phylum Chordata; class Actinopteri; order Beloniformes; family Hemiramphidae; genus Arrhamphus; species Arrhamphus sclerolepis. The sequence continues at coordinate 11,125 of JBAMYA010042133.1, forward strand.
GAGTTGCAGTGCTGCTGAAATGTGCCATATGAAAAAAAGAAAAGGACTTGCCTTACATGTTTTTGAATATTTTTACTTAAATGTACTAACTTTGAGTCAGGGAAAAAGAAGAATGTAAGTATGAGCTTTTGTTAACATATTTTGAGTAAAGATATTTCAGTTCATACATAGTCATGTGTGTTCCTCATTTAAATATCATTCATGCTAAAGACTTAAAATAGAAAATATACTATAATTTCCATCACTGGTGTTTATCAGTAAGTTTAATTGTTTTTTTTTTCTCTTCTTTTGAAAGGAAGAGAAAAGAGAAGAGGAGAGATGAAGACAGACATCATAAAAATGACAGAGGTATATCTCTCTCTTTAAAAAAAAAAAAAAAAATCATTAGCTTTAAAGTTGGAAAGAGTTTGAAGTGTCTCTGGTTTCTATTTCCAGCTATGGAAGAGTCAGATCTTGTGAAGTATTTCTCAGCAGTCCCTGTTTGAATAACAAGCAAACGCAGCTGCAGGTCTGTCAGCTGCTGAACGCTTCAGCTCAGACTGTCTCTGACATCATATCTCAAATACACCATGAAACTGGTGATGTTGTCAAAGTCAACATTGCAGCTTATGTCACAGTAGCCTCATAATGTAAACCTTTATGTTTGAAATATTGAATACAACTCCAAACTGGAAAATGATTTGATGGTGTTGATAATGCAAAGGATTATATTGACTTTGACTTTTATTTGGTTTTAAACACTGTGAACCCAAGATATTTCATAAATTGACACATTAATATTGTTTTGTCTTGCTTTTCAGACAACACATTGCAAAAAACAAACAAAAAAACAAACAAACGAAGTTGGTGCAGTAAAGTCTTTAAAACCTGTGTGAATTTTCTCCTGTGATTAACAGATGAGAAGAGAACATTAAGACTTGATCAGGAAAAAGGAAATAATGCTGCATCGGGAGACAGGTTCAACCAGAGTACAAGCGTCTAATGCTGCGGCGTTCAAATTAATGTGCACTTATGGCAACGTGATTTTCATTATTAGTGTTTAGAGCGCTTCTGGCTCACAAAAACAGTGGCTTGGCTTTCATGGTCATAACATGACGGACTTGATCTTAGTGAACAACTATTCTCGATTGCAGTGATGGGCTCCTCTGACCTTCATGTCTTTTCAATTTGTATCTGTTTTTGTTTTTAAGAGAGCAGAAAATCCACAACACTTTCTTTCTTTTTTAATTTTCCTTACTAAACCCACGCTTTTTGCTTAAAGAAAGTTTAATTTGCATCAGAATATTTTCCTTTATAATTAAAGGAAAATATTTAGGAAGGTAGGCAAAGACATTATAAATGCCATTATTAGGATTTGTGTATGATGATTTTGCATTTGTAGAATTAGCAGGCTGGTGTCTGACATGGAGAGGAAGACCGCTTTCCCACCGAGGAAACCCCCACATACAATGCCACCACCTGAAACATCCCTGGCATCATTTTAAAACAAAACTTTGTCTTGTTAAGGGAGCACGGCAGACAGGCTGGTTGATTTCAGACCTTTTCATCCGGATGTTTCGCTAATGAGATTTCATTCAACTGCTTTTTGATTAAGAGGTTGTTTCTAAATAACATTCAATTTTTCATGCTCAGTTTTCAGTAGTTTGTCTCAACCGCACAAAGCTATCAGAGATGAATCAGAAAAAAAATTCTTTGAACTACTGTGAGCTGTCAGTCCATCTGTCGATTATTATGGGATATTAGATTATGCATTTTTTTCTGTCAGCACATTTGAAAGCGAGATTTTAGAAGACACTCTGGAGGGACAGAAAACAATAAAGAATCTAACTGAAAACGTTAACAGTGGCTTGCAGCATTAAAAGATGGACAAAGATCTGAATTAAGATACTTGCCAATTGCCAATTAACATTTTAAACAAAAGTGAAATCATCAACATCCCCCTGGGCAAAAATACTTTTGCTGCGTTCCAACAGAATAACGACCTCTGGGGTCCCTTTACCATCTTTCTTTTCATGTGCAGGGAATCTCAAAGTACTATCCAAATGCTTTTGCATCACATCCTAATATAATTTGTGCAATACTGTGTGAAATCAGGTCTGTCTCACCCATGGTCATCTGGGCTTTTTTTTTTTTTCTTCTTCTTCTTTTTTTGGTTACCATGACAATTTCTCCTGCACTCCTCTGCCTCTTGATTGTGTGGAAAATGAATTAAAAGAATAGGGGAAAAATGTCAGGCGCTGAAAAGTAGAGATTGAGCAGAGGCAGAACAGTCTCTCGTGAATGGACTGCTTTGTTCACAGATCACTTAAACGGTTCAACTCGATGTTTTTGTGGTATAGCACTGACTACCTAATTGTAGTCTCAGTGCACCAGTCTATCTACAGCGATGGAAAAGTGCGTTGCTCGATCCTTCACTGCGATTGTTCATTAACGAGACCAGACACGGGATGACACTGAGGTCTGGTTTCAAAGACATATTGTCAGTTGCACTTTGTTGTGTGACTTTTAAACTTTAGCCAGATTAAGTGGTTCCTATATATCTACTATTCTCAAGTACATCCTGTAACAGGTTAAAAGGAGTAAGGAAAACAAGCAGCACTGGATTTATTTAGACCCAATCCAGGTCCAAACGCCTGAAGGGAAAGCCCATAGAGTTTTGACCCAGTAAGATTTGATAAACAGTCCTCTCAAAAATTGCCCACACCCACGTCATCACTGCCTTGGTGTTGGAAAGAGCTGCACATTTTGTCTGCTACAACAATGAGGACTTCATCCAGCACAAAGAGGATCCGGGGATGAAAAGAAAGAAGAGAGTTGAGAAGTTCAAATCAGAAGGTCATGCGCATTTGTTTGAGTGCCTCTCTTTGAAGTGGTGAGTTTCAACCCACACCAGCACAAATAACTCATACAGGTGAAAAGGGAGATCACATAATAAATGACTGTCTCCATGACACGTACTGTTTTTGTCCGTCAGACAACCCTTTTCAGCAAAATCCTGTTGGAAAGTACCAGAAAACATTCTGCTCGCATGATACTATTTATGTGACAAGAAAGCACAATGTGGCAGATATTATATACTGTCATTTCAGAATGAGAAACTGCAGACAGAAAGACCTTTTAGCGGCTTTTAGAGAAGATCTCTCTTCATATTTTTGCATTCTGTTTAATTGAAGAACGTTTGTGGTTTACAATGATTATTACATTACAACACTGCTCTGCATTAAAGACCTTGGTGTGTTGCAGTTCTCACATAAATACTGTGTTAATGCAAAATGAATAGAATGAAGCTTACTTTATAGCCTTTTGGGAAACGATTGACTGAATTAAATCAACTAGAATTTATTCATTAAAATAGTTGAAGGCTTGGGTAGTGAATAGTAAATGGCAAAGGGACCGCATCAATAGCACCTGCTATATAATACTTTTCTAATCTTTTTGAGAACTCTAAATGCAGGAGCACATCACCCACTTACTCTATGCAGATGTATATAGATTTTTTTCTTGGTTTTGTGCAGTATTTATTTCATTATACACAACAGAAGTCAAATCAAACCAAATCAAGTTTATTTATATAGCCCTTTAATTCAATTCAATTCAATTTATTTATATAGCGCCTATTTACGACAAGTCATCTCTAGGCGCTTGAGAAACCCAG
>JBAMYA010042134.1:0-14778 GCA_037176975.1 Arrhamphus sclerolepis
AAAAGGAAGGTCTTAACTCTAGTCTTAAATGTAGAGAGGGAGTCTGCCTCCCGGACCGAGGTTGGGAGTTGATTCCATAATAGAGGAGCCTGATAGCTGAAGGCTCTTCCAATGTCCACTGTTGGGAAGATTAGCAACTGTCTTGAATGTTTTCCTCCATGAATAATCTACCTGAACTCCAGTAGCTCTGTTAACTATTCCATTTCATATGTGAATGTGTATGAAGTATCCAAATATCATAGGATATCACACTCAACTTCAAATATAACATCCTGTAAATAAAAATGGTTTCTTAAATGATATAGTCTGATTGATGTAGTTAGGCTACAACAACAAATTAAACTGAATTCTCACGTATAAAATCTTGATGCTCTGACTTCAGACTGGGAGAAATATGGTCACGTTTCCATGTGAGATCGCTGGCTTCTGCATTCTGAATGAACTGTTTGGATAATCCTGCAAATACAGCGTTCCAGCAGCCTAACTGGCTTCAGTCAGAGTGATACCAATGCCTTAGGTAAACACATTTTAATAATTTATGTGATTGTACTGTACTCCAATGGAATGTGGATATATTCTGTTAATATGATAATATTTATCATGTTGAACAGGAGCAAAGGTTAAATCACATGAGACTTGTCTGTTTTCTGGCTCATCTACGGTGTTATTGTGATTAATTATCACCTTAGATGTAGCCAAAGGCTCAAAAACAGTTGGTAAACATCTGTTATAGCACATCCACCAAATTTTGTGGGAGATGAAAACACTTTGTTCTGGAGCTTTCTTCAACTTTGTATGATTTCATCGAGGGCCAAGATAAGCCATATGGTCAAAACTGTCTTCAATGAATGTCGTCCATGAATTATTATGTTCTGTTAGCACTTAATTCACAGTGTTGCCAAATCCTTAATAAAATCTTTTTTTTTAAAAAGCTATTGGCTGTTCAACAAGTCGCAAGATGACACCATCTAATGCCTTCGTGAGAACAACCAAGGCGCTAATTTCTTTTGTTGGTGATGATGTCATAACCACACCTCTTAAACCCTTCTTCTTCTTCTTCCATTTGTTTGTTGATTCTGTGCATGTTCTGTCTTCTTCTGTGGTTCAGAGCTGGATGCTCTTATTTTGTTTCAGTCATGCAGCGTCTATGGGCTGGAATACAAATTTTTTTTATGAAGATTCGATGGCTTCATTTGGACGCCTGTATTTTTCAACTCAGCTCCATGTCTACAAAAAGACCTTTGCAATACAATTTTTGTTTCTTTTCCAGACACAGCTAGGTGCGGATGTAGTCTAAGAAATCAGCATTATGCTACGGTCAGTACGCGCGTAAATCAGTTCCAATAAACGGCTTCACCAGTCTGTGAATTCAGGGTTTGATTCCAACCTCTTTCTGTATTTAGAGCTTACACTTTAACCAATTAGCCAACTAGATTGAGATTAGTCACACAAAGATGCACGGACAGGAGAGGAGGTGCATAATTTATTTTAGACAAAGAAAATTTAACATTTATTTCCCAGTGTCAGCCAGATGCGGCACATGCTCGTTGAAAAGAGTAAAGGCCCTTTTAAACTCTAGTTTTGGACAAAAGCCAAACATGTTTTTCTGTTACTATTCCTCTGTTATTTTGTATGGTTGTTTAGCAACACATCCACCAGGGGGCAGTGACAGCTACAGCAGTGGCTTCTGAAAACACTGAATGAAAGTTTCTACGTAAGCTGACTTATTTTCTCTAATTCTTCCCAATGCGCAAAATTGATGATGAACTTCATTTTCTACCTTATCAGATCTCCACAAGAACATTTAACAGTCTCCTTCACCATGTATATAATTTAGCAAAAGCTCGCAAAGCCTCTTGTCATAGTTTTACGCTATATTTGATCAAAATTCCTTCTTTTTTTGTTTTCATGTGTTTGGGTAGCATTTGACTCACTAAGCTAACTACTTCCAACATGACTTTCAGTTGCATCATTTCGTTTTGCCCATTGTATTAAAGATAAACGAAATTGACGCATAAGATGGACAGAAGTTTCTGTCCATATAAATGGGCCTTTAGAACAATATGCGGTCTGATGTCAAAGTGTCCACTAATCTCCAATAATACCAGAAAAAGACGCTAGACATGTTGCTAGCTGCTTTTTTTTCTTAAAAGAAAAAGAAGCTGTTAGAAGGTTATGAACACTCAAATCTAATATAGCTATAGTCACTAAGTTGACCACACTGATTCACCACCTAGATGTCAGTTTAACCAAAATAATTACTCAGCCCTAACTAGCTAAAGTGATGCCAGCTATCCATTAGCACCATAGCCAACTGTCACTCCAAAAAAAACAAAAAAAACCCCAATTCACTAATAATGCATAGATTGGTGATGAAGGTTTTTTGTTGTTTTTTTAAATTGGGTGAGGTACATTAAAATCCACCTTGTACAGCTGACTACTGCCGATGCTAGCTGCAGTTCAACTAAGCGTCTCATTACTCCAGAACTAGCCAGATGTCCACTAGTGCTGGCTAGCCATTTGGCTAGGGATGAAGGTTCCTTCTGTTGGCTGCTCTGGCAGAACAATCTTCACTCCTCAACCCTCAGTGGTAGCGGCCATTGAACTACCTTTGTTCCTGGACTTTTCCAGGGTTGAGCAAGTGTACCATGTGGTTTGACACAACCACCATACCACAAGATAGCTCTTTTAGTTTAGCTTAGCTATCAAAGACAGAGCAAGCTGGTCATCTCCTGATGTACGTTAATGGCTCCAACAAGCAAGTCTGGGCTAATTTGTGAGTTGTAAAGCTTACACCTCATGAGCCACCACTGCCTAGACCCTTCCTGGTCCAACCAGAGCCCCAGTGGACACATTTGTAGCACCCAGCATGGACCAGTTTAATTGCTTAGTCTTGATGTCCCCCACCATGTTTGGCAAAAACCAGATACACCTTTTCAGACGAAAAACCTTCATGCACACTGTCAAACTCAGTGATGGAGGCGTGTTGAGATGTGCCACAGGACCTGGACACCTTCTAGCCATTGACTGGACCATGAAGAGCTCTGTGAATGAGTATACTAAAAGTAATGGGACGTCATTGTTGCTAAATATGGAGATAAAAGGGTACTTAGGATTGCCCGTTTAACTTTTTTTTATTTGGTAACTTTTGATTCCTTCATTTAGTAGATAATAGTACAGTCAAAGAAAGTCACATACTGCTTTTCATCCGAGGTCGATCATTCATTTTAAATGAACATACCTCTAAATTGTAATAGTGAGCACATTTCAGCAACAAAAGTCCACATTTTACTCCTGCAAATGCTCATAAACATACCAGTCGGCATATCTTCAGGGAGCAACATGAACACTGAGCTAATTGCCAGTTCTGACGAGCTGGCGAGTAACCTTTATTAACTTACATGCTGCATTATGCGCCGTGACCAAAGCTAAACGCTCCCAAAGGTGCGATTACTCAGCTGTGCTGCCGGTTTGTTTACTTTATGAGAACGCTGCAAGTAGTGGTGTCGCGATAAGGGAGAAAAATTACAGTTTTCCGTTCATAGTCAAGAGCACGGAGACGTCTAAACGTGAAAGAAGCACCGCTCTGTCGGGATATGACAGCCGATCTGTCAGAGAAATGGAGGCCGCGTCTGAAGGAGGAAGTAGCTGGAAGTTTTATAAATAGTTGTGCCTTTTAAGGGAAATTGGAAGTTGTCAGATGTATGGAGAATATCTGCGATGAAATACTCTTTGAACATGAGTGAAACATGATACTATACAGAGTCGCTCTGGAAGCCATTTGATCTGCTGACGAGTCAATTCCAGGCCAGAGTGTCAGAGTTAACGGATCGTTTCCATGACATCCATTAACCTTACGCACGCTCTCGTTGTTTATGTCTGCATGCACTGATGAGTGTGTGTTCAACTGCATTTTGTGAACATTTATCTCAACACTGACAGTTGAAAAACACGTCTTCTCTCTGTGAAGTGATTCAGTTTAGAGTCTTGTGGTCTGGGGTCTGAGACGACACACATCTGAACTGTTTTAGTGAAGGGACTCCGGCTGTTATTCAAAGCTGAAGCCGACTCAGTAGCATGGAGAAGTGCATTTCCTCAGATGACCACTAGGGACTGACTCTGACAGTGAGTCAGTCTGCATTGATGTTAAAATGCCCAGCTGGTACAGAGATGATGAAATATGTGTTTGGTTCTCTCCAAATGGGATGCTGGTCATTAAAGCAGCACAAAACATTTTTGTTTTTGTTTTAGTCCTTTGAGTCCCCCAATAGGTAGTGGAGGTTAAGGTTAAGGTTGCCTTAATGTCGCATGTCAGGTTCACACTGTACGATCTTGGGCTAAAAATGGTCAGTGGTGGTAAAAATGGTCCATCGTAGCTCAGAAACGGTGGTGGTAGATCTGAGAAAAGATGAAAGATAGAACCTTCTAGAGCCAAAGATGGCTGAGACAGATATCAGCAGTGTCAGAAATTTGGAGGAATCGTTTCAGAGTGTGACGGCCTGTCACTGCCTCTACGATCTCAGTTAGTTAACCAACCAATAGGAACTCTCCATTAAATAATGTAAACATCAGCATGTCCACTAGATCCTGAAATACACTCGGGTTTATTCCTGTCGTTGCCACGATTCAACGTTTGTTCAATCAAACAGTGTGTAACATGCTGCAAATTAATCATCTACTGATTTCACGTTGTGCAATGTGACTTAAATTATTAATGAGACTAAAAATCATACAATGTGAACCTGAGATTCATCTTGCCATTGCAGTGTTTCTCAACCAGGGGTCCGCGGACCCCTAGTGGTCCGTGGAGTAATTGCAAGGGGTCAGTGATCCTCTGACATTTATAGAAATAGATTATTATTTTACTCAAATGTGACCGAAACCTTTATCTACCTAAACTACAGAAGGTAACATGACCTCATTTTTTTTTCTTTCTTTTAATTCAGTGTATTTTAATATGAAATCTTGCATCCGTTTGCATTGTTGAAGTTACTGCATGACACTGTTAATACAAACTTAACACGATCTGCATCCTTTTCAAATTATGAGCGCCTTATTGTTTCAGTGGACATACACCATTCATTTCTTTAAAATGCTTTTATTGTGAAGCTCTTGGGGAAAACTCATTAACTTGCAAAGTTCAAGTTAGCGCTTGAAATTGAAATAATGTTAGAAAAGAAAACAAAGAAGAAGACGTTAAGCACAGTAACAGAAAGAAGAAGAAAAAGAGGGGGGGAGCAGATAACATGGAGATATGGTTCATATCAAAAAAAGTCCTCAGAGGTGATCAAGAATATGCAGGGGGTCCAGGACCCCAAAAAGGTTGAGAACCACTGCTCTATTGTGATGTCCACTGGGGTTCTATGAGCTAGTTTCATCACTGTTGATATGTGACCCGTACCATTAGAGATGTACATTTATCTGACCAGGACAGGTCAGAAAGTCACATTGTCTGTTTCTTACCACATGATCTTTGAAGCTGAATTAAGCGAATATTATTGCAACCAATATAATATACTTAAGTGAACAAAAGTCAATTGTTCTGCGTTCAAATTGATGTTGACTCTTGATTGAGAGGGTTGTTGTCATGACCAGAAAAAAACAATCAAACTGCTGCTGAAATATCAGGAAGAGGAGCATTGGTTGTGTTGACCAGCTAACTGCTAGTAACTATGTTCTATATGGAAACGTTGATAGAGAGCTGAATGAAAGGAATAGAGAGGAGAGCTGGCTCTAACTAGACGGGAGTCGGCTCTTCTGGTTCGATGTAACGTCGGCTTGTTTGTTAGCGACTCATCACTGCTGTCCACAGACACACTAACACAGTCATACCAGATTCATCCACTTTAGGTACGTTTCCATTTGTGAGGATCTGCCAGACCAGAACCTCTAACAGAACCGACCTCCTCAGTCCTTTCAGCCGGCGTGTCTCCGCTATGGTGACAGGGCTGTAGACAGTTCATCTGCTTCACTCTTTGTCAACTGCCGAAAAAAGGAAAAGAAGAAGATGTTGACAAAAATGAAAGCAGTAAAACAAATGAAAATAGCATGAAAAACTTTGGAGGAGCATAGGCTAGTGGACATTAGATAGGAGAATGACATCATATCCTGCTCGCAGTGTACCCAATTAGCGAGTCAGCACCTCCACACCCATCCATGTAGTTCCTTTTCCTTCTCAACTTGTGAGACTTGAGACTTGTGCCTCTGTGTGGCCACAAATTGATCATAAACCACAAACAATCTTTGATTTTTCCTCTGTTTTTCTATAATGTGAGGTCCAATCACAGACATCTCTTCAAACCCACCACCACATACGATTGCACTGGCTAGCACTTGCTGCCTAGCTCCAATCTGATTGGCTGATGCAGGCGGTGATGTGTAGAAATTTGAACATTTCTCAACTTTTGATGGAGGCATCAGACCCGACTCTACGCACGCGACCCACAATCCATTTCAGTAAAAGATGTTGTCATCCCATTCAAAGTGAATGGATGGTGACACACACAACAGTTTCAATATGTGTTAAACAGAAGAGTCTTTTTTTTTTGGAAACTCTTTCAAACTGTTTCGGTCTTCTCATTATGCTGTCATGGACTTTAACATCTAACGTGCTCGCTGAGCTCTGTTCTGGCCCTTACTTTAGATAAAAGCCTCTGCTAAATGAATAAATGTAAATATAAATGTAATTCCGTATTGGCGCTCCAGGCCTCTGGAGTGCAGAGCTTTCCTCGGACAAGAAGAGATTGAGCGTTATCGCGGCGGAGTGACTTTGCCTGGATGTAATGGAAGTCCACCTGAGGTGTCAACAGACTGCTCGTGTTCCTGCCTTCCCTCGTAAATGACTCAGTGCCCACGAGCAGTGAGCTCCACTGTCATGTAGGGACTCACAATCACCCCCCACACCCACATTATTTTAATAAAAAACTCTGTTGGGAGACATGAAGTCAGTCAGCGGTGTGCCACAGAGTCAGTCTGAACACGCTCTCTGGGAGGACTTCAGTGGTTCGGTTGCCACGGCAGCCGTCCACTCACTCGTTAACTCAGATTTCAGGTTGTGTTGAAGTTTGTAACTCCAGTTTAATTCCTGAAATGCTGTGATGACCACAGAGTGTATAAAAGTAACATAACCTTAGGCCTGGAAAAACATGTCAACGCGGCCGCCATCTTACCAGGGTATCCTCATCAGCATCTCATAACTGGTTGCAAGCGGCTTCGAGTTCTTGATGATCTGAATCTGATTTTTCATTCAGCAGATTTTTATTCATTATATAAAATAAACATAAATTTATAATTTCTTGACTCATCCTCATGAAAATAGCCCTTAAAGAAAATAAAACTGGAACATAAAAGTATTTTACAACTAATGTGAAAATATAAAGGCAGATTAATGTTATGTTCTATACTATATTTAGAGAATAAATGATTCTACAGAATATTTACTTTCATACTAATCTACATATGCATATGCATGTATGAAGATTAGTTATTCACACATTATTATTATTGTTTTTATGTATTATTATTATTATATTATTATTATTATTATTATTATTATTATTAGTAGTAGTAGTAGTATTATCATCATCATCATCATCATCATTATTATTGTTATTATTATTCATTTTATCATTATTATTATTATTTTGAGCATGTACAGAATTAATTTTTATTTTTGATCGAATCTTTCTAGAGGAAGACATAACACACATAGTGTCTAATTAATTCAAAATTAACACAGAGTTTATCATGCAGAAAGTTTCACAGGAAAGCAGTTTCACCACACCTTTGGGTGGTCCCAAGGGTTGGCTCACGATCTAAACCACAGCTGATAGTTCATCAGTTGAACCAATCCTCAATTAGGTGCAAGGGCAGCGATATGTGAGTACCAACGTCTAGTAACATGTTTATCTTTGGCAGCAGCCTAGCTGAATACAACCTCTTCCTGCAGGATGCTTCTGCACACAATGTACTTTTTTGTAAGGACATGATTACAAGCAATTAGTCATGCCCAATCCTCACATACAAAAAGGGATCCATCCATCCATTATCTATACCCGCTTTGTCCTGTGTAGGATCACAGGGGTCTGCCGGAGCCTATCCCAGCTCATTTTGAGCGAAAGGCAGGGGTACACCCTGGACAGGTCGCTAGTCCATCGCAGACAAAAAGGGATGATAAAGACATTTTATTTCTCCAGTGTGATGTCACTTGACCTTAGGATTTTTTTAAATTGAAGCATTTGGTTAAAATATATGTTGAACATCTGTTGAGTTCATGATCAGTTTTGGTCCAGTGTGAGATGGGAACCATCTGAATCAGATATCAGTTGGTGGTCATTTATGGCAAACCAAAAATAATAAATTACTGATCTAATCTAGGACACATACTTAGAGAAAAAACAAAACTTACTTTTCTTTCTGGACTTCATTTTTGGTTAAATAACATTACAGACATATCACAGTGACATGTTGATTGTATACGCTGGTTCCTTTTTTAGTGACTTTCTAAACCAAACAGCATTAAAGAGTGTTTTATTTCTAATTGAATTATCAGATTTATTCAAAATGACATTGGTGGGACAGTAATATGATTCATTTTTCTCAGATCTACAGTGAAATGTAAAGGTAGTCCCGTGAAAGATGATGTTGTCACACGATTCACACCACAGGAATGAATAAATATTCCAATTTAAATGCAAAATCCCGCCGTGGAGGGAAGCGGTAGATCACTCAGACATGTTGGTTCATTTTACTTCAACATTCATAAATAACATCCAATGCAGTTACTCGTCTCCAAATGAGCTTTTAAACCTGACTCGTCGTGGCGTGCATCCTTACAGTAATGTTTTATTTCTTGGATCTGGGGTTATTCCTGCTCCAGATGTCATTGCTGCTGTCCCGAGGATCATCAAGCTGACTGATTTCTAAGCTGAGAAGGTTTTTCAAGATCTCAGCCTTTGAACTGAATGACCTGACAAACAGGAACCTCCCACATTTATTGTCTGATTTTGTTTCATCGCTCTGAACAGACATCTATAAGAGTAGATGCTTTTGCAGTTTGCTTGTCTGGAGCATTTGTGAGCTTGTAAACACAATGCCAACCGGATAAAACACTACTTATGGTCTTAGAGCTCCTTTAAACTGCATCATTTCTGTGGTCGCATGAGGCAGGGGATGTCAAATTCAATCAGTTCACTGGCTTGTTAACTGAGTCATCAGAAACAACACAGACAGATGATTTGATGTAATTGGTTCACTGTCTAGAGTTAGCAGACTCACTATAATCAATTCAGACTGAGATTGAGTTGAATTGGTTCAGTGACAGAAGTTAGTGGAATCACCAGAAACGCTGTGGACTCAGGTAACATACTCCAATTGAATAAGTGACTCAAATTTAGCAGGCTCAACAGAAACAAGTTGAACTGAAATGATTCAGTTGAGTCAGCTCACTGACTGAAGTTAAGAGAGTAACCGAAAACACAGCAGACTCATATGATTTGATTCTTAGATTCACTGCAGTCACTGAACCTAAGTTTAATATATGTGATTAAAGTTGTTTTACTTTTGGTTTTATTTGGTTCTTGTTTTACATGTTTTACATTTAACATATTTTAATTTTGGTTGCATATTTATTAATTTCGTTAATATTTGTTGTCGTTGTTTGTTGTAAAATAAATGTCTGTGAAACCCCCCCCCCATGTACCTGTCCCTGTCCCCATGACAACATCATCCCCATCGTGAAACGTCACTACGTTCTGATCACGTGACCCTGATATGACGGAGATCCTCGGTCCTTTCAGTGTAAACAGCGCATAAAGTGAGTTTTCTCTTTGTTTGTTTGTCTATTTACTATCCTTGTTCAGCGGGGGGTTTTGTTCTTGTGTTGTTTGCGTGAGTTTAACTGCCAGAGCCAGTCGGGGGTGTCGGGGAGCTGAGCCATGAGCCGCAGCTGCTGCGGTGCTTTGTGATTAGCAGCTAATGTTGCTAATGATGCTAAGTCATATCTGTTTAACGCTCAGATGTTTTTGTGTGTGTTTAAACTGCTCTGACGTCACCAGAAGGTCGTTTGGTGAGATTGTTCAGACTTAAATCCCAGTGAGGTATTTCTTTTTTTTTTATTTCACTGGTTTCTGCTGCAGCTGCGGAGGAGTGATTAATGCTAACGACAGCTAGCAAGTGGATGAGACTTCTGCTGTAAAACAGTTTTTAAAACAAATTAATCAATTAACTTATTTATTTTTATTGTTCTAACGTTGAAAAAACAAGAAGGTTTCAGGTTCAACAGAGGGGGAAGACTTTTATCTGGAAAGCAGACAAGCAGCAGGTTGTCCCCATTTGGTTGTAAAAACTAAATATTTTCACGCTGATCACATCTGGAAAATGCGATGGACAATTTACAGTTAAAGAAGAAGAAGAAGAAGACCGTTTTTTTCCTGGTTGAGGGTTGTTTCTAGCATTTTAGGGGGCTGGGTAAGTCTTGGGGTTGTGGTGGGGTTCCTCCTTTTCTTTAAAGTCAGGTGTGGGTGATGTGTTCTTTCTGACATTTTAAGATGAGAGAAAAAAAAGCTAGATTTGAGGATTTAAAGTTAAATTAAAAATTAAAAACAGATGATTCTACTGGGGTCTGCTTCAGAAAGGAGGTTTCAGCAAACTCAAAAGAAAAACAAAACCTAACTGAGTCAACAGACTCTCAGTCAAGGTTTCAAAAAGCCGGTTCTGTAGAAACTAGGTATGTTGAACTGGTACTCAGAAACTCTAAAGCGAGGTTACTTAACTCCGACCCAGAGGGTTCAGTTGAGCCGGTTTTAGAAACTGAGGTAACTCATATTCAGCCTGTTGCCATGGTAACTGACTCTCTGAACTAAACCTGGTCTCTGTTACTATGGTAACTGACTCTGAACTGAACCTGACTGGGAGCAGTTTTACCTCAACATACCGCAGTTACTTTCTGTCTCCTCTCCTTCATGAAGCTGAAATGGTTTAATTTAATCAGAAAATCAATCATGTAACGATAATTTTGGAGACGTCTGCATGATGACATGTTGCACTTGCATCAGTAAAGTATGTTGATGATCTGAATAGATAATGTCATAGTTTAATGTGGTCAAACCAGCCATGATTTTTTTTTTTTTTTTGTAACACTTTGCCAAAAAAAAAACCCAAACAAACTCCAAAACAACTATGATCTTATCCTTCCGTACATCACAAATATCACCCACAGTATGTCCATACTTCACATGAAACACCTTGGATTATTAATGTTATTACTGATTTGCAAATGTCAGTTTTTTTTAATAATCATGGGGATACTGAACATACCCTATAATATGTAATTACAGAGTGAAAGAAGCAAAACTGAGAGAGAAGTAGTTGACTCATAAGCCCCCCCTTTTTTCTTTAAACATGCACATAACCTATATATATGTTTTTCTCTTTCCACTCTCCATAGTCAGAGAATAATCAAATAATCAACATGATTTAAAAGTTTATATCATTAATTGTTTTAAAATAACTTTGTCAGGATCCTGTATTAGGATTTACCAAAGACTAAATGTATGGGTCCTCTATTCATCTAAGCTGATTGAATGCTTTTTTGTTTTTTTTTCTGAAATGTTTTTAAAGTGAATCCAACCAAGCCTGTTACGTTTGAGTTATCTGTCTGAAATACGTTTTATGCTTCATGTTCAACTGGTTCACAGTTGTTTTTGTTCATGTTGTGTTTACCTGAAACACTTAAATTACACATTAACTGTAATTTCTTCCTTGTCAACTATCTTTTCTTCATTGCTGCAGTCTTCTTATTGCCGAAACTCACGTGATTACAATAAGATCTCTGACTCAAGAAAGAAGAGTAGGATGAGCTTCTGTTTACTGGTGTTGCCATGGTGAATTTGTGTGTCAAAAGTATTAATGAATTGAGGCAGCAAACATGGGTTTTACACGACATGAAGGAACAACTTCATTGGTAGTTTTTCTTGTTTTTTGGGGGGGTTGTTATCAAATGTTCCCAGGATCCTCATGTTTTGTAGTGACATTTTCTTTCTTTTGTCAGTGGACCGAAGTTTGAAGAGACGGCAGGTGAAGCCGCTTGCTGCTTCTCTTTTAGATGCCTTAGACTACGACAGCTCGGATGACAGCGACTTTGAAGTGGGAGAGGGAGATGCCTCAGGTAAATGTAGATTTCATTGTTGTTGGGTGGGGGGTCTGAACAAGTGCTTCCCCACATCCACATCCATGGATGAGGGCCCCTGAGCAAGGTGCCTGAAACCCCCACCTGCTCCCCGGGCGCCACACCGCGGCAGCCTACCGCTCTGGGTCCAACACCCCAGATGGGTTAAATGGGGAGAATGAATTTCTCCATGGGGATAAAAAATAGTATATGAAAAAATAAATAAATAAAATGCTACACTGATTCTAAATACTGTTATTCCAAATATGGCCCACAACTTTATCTTATCTGGCCCACGAGAGCGTGCAAAAACAGTCATAAACTTCTTACTTGAACATTCTGAGTAAATCTGTAATTCAACGTGACTGTCCATTTGATTCAGTTCTGACATCAAAAAGTGGAATAACTGAGGTGGAGAACAGCTTTCAGGTTTATGTCAGAAAGTCAAGATTTAGTTGAAAGATTTTACAAGAAAAAGTTATTAAATTTTGTCAAAGTTTTGACAAAAATGACAAAAATTGGTTAAAAAAAAAGATTTGAGTGCAAAAAGTTGAAATTATACATATTTTGACTTGTATTTTTTTGGTCCAAATGTATTTTTATTCATTTTTTCCCAAAGAATTCAAATTTTAAGTGAAGTGAAAATTTTGTGACATTTGTGACAATAATTGTGCAATAATGAATCTCAATCTTGGGTGCATCTGGGGCCTGCAGCCTGGAAGCTGCTCGCGGCGGCCCTAAACAAAATAAAAATTGCTTTGCGGCAACATTGAAGAACTACATTAACTACATTTATTGTCCTGATGATTTCTGACAAAAAATAATACAAAAAAATGTCTGCACAAATGACAAAAGCTTATCATCATAAGGATGACGCATTTGTGGGCTGCATTTGAATGAGCCTTCAAATTGGGACAGCCTTTGGCACGTTGCTGTGATGTAATCGGCCTTCAAAAGCAGACTTCGAAGGATGAGGGGATGAGGGTTGGGGGGGCTCCATGCGGAGGCGGAATTTCCCCTTGGGGATTAAAATAGTAAATAAAAAAATGAGGCCGCTGAATTGGGATACAGCAAGCATAACCTCCTGTTTAGTCCTGTTTTTTTTTGTGTGTGTGTAAAAATGCAAAATGTGTGTTAACATACTTCCAAGAAGGAAAGACATGAGTGATGGCCTTAGAGAAGCAGTGGTTGTGAAGCATGGTGTTGGAGGCATCATGATTTAGATATTCCAAATCAGTAACGAACCTCAGAGTAACCTCACTGACCAGCTGACTCATTAAGCCTTTATTCTGTGCTTTGACAGGGTCAGATGGTACAGGTAACGGCAGCGACGAGGAGGGATCCAAAGCGAGCGGCGCAGGTTCAGAGAGCGACTCGGACAATGCCGCCTCTGCAGACGATGGTGCTGATGAGGAGGCTAAGGTCCCGACTGCTGAAGACAACTTAACTGAGGATGAAGAGAAGCTGAAACAGCCGCTGGCTGACGACACCTCCACCAAAGATGCCTGCCAGGTCACCTCATCCAAAAGCAAACGAAAGAATAAGAAGACCGCGGAGCCACCGCCCACCTCAGCAGGAGGAGCCGAGTCAACGTCAACCTCCACTGGCGACAACGGGAATGCAGAAGAGTCCCAGGTTGAACCTAAGAAGTGGAATTTCCGCAGGAACCGCCCCCTGCTGGACTTCACCACCATGGAGGAACTGAATGAGATTGACGACTACGACAGTGAGGACGATAATGACTGGAGGCCCACTGCAGGGAAGAAGAAAGGCAAAGCAGCTGCTCAGAAGGGAAGCCCCGAGGAAGAGGACGGAGGGAACGGGAGTGACGATGACGACGATGATAACGATGATGATGATGACGACGACGACGATGATGATGATGACGATGATGATGACGATGATGACGACAATGATGACAAAGAGGATGGCGACGAAAACAGTAGCAGTGACAGTGACAAAGAGGTGAAAAAGACCAAGAAGAAGGCGAAAAACAGCAGTGGTTTCGATGACGAACTGACCAATGACAGCATGTCTCAGGGAAAAGGCAACGAGGTGAGTTAACTCCTGGTTTATGAAATTATATGTAATACAAAGACATACAAATATCTGGTATACAAATATATAAATATGTTATATGTAAATATGTATTGATATGTAAAAAATTAAATTAGAAATATGTGGTGGTCTGCTGGTCAGTCACGCCGGCAGGCATCCCACAGCAGCATCCAATCGACAGGTGTGGGTAAACGCTAGGACTTCAGAAGATGGAGGGCTTGCGAAGGTTTGGGAGGCAAGGGGGAGTGCAACATCACCACTACAGCATCTGAAAATGGAGGATAGAAAAAAGAGCAAGACTTACAGATAGACAACATTGATTCTATTAAATAATTTAGGACAAAGATAGTGATTAGGCACACAGGGTGAAGATGTTCAGTGTACAGTTGTACTTCCTCAGCCTAGGCCTATAGCAGCATAACTAGGAGGTGGTCTAAGAGACTACAGAGTTAAAGGCCTTATCAAAAAGGAAGGTCTTACAGTGAGAGTAAAAAGTATTTGATCCCTTGATGATTTTGTTGGTTTGCCCACCAATAAAAACATGAGCATTCTAT